>JAXGGA010024755.1:0-11552 GCA_038373865.1 Uloborus plumipes | reverse complement strand
GTTTTCTCAAACTGCCTTCACTACATTACAGCCCGTGCAACGCCGGGCCACGCAGCTAGTAAATTATTATTAGTTGATTATGGATGTTGTATGGATTTCATTTGAAACGAAAACTTTTTTTTTCTTTTCTCTTTCTTTTATTTTATTTTATTTATTTATTTGTTTATTTATTTTGGTGGATATTTTTTTGTGGTGTGTGGGGGGGAGGGGGTTTTTCATCATGAATTACCGCCCCGGGTGACACCCTTGCTAGCTACGACACTGCACCCCGAACAGAAATATATCTGGATCCGCCTCGGGGGGGGGGAGTTCTTTTTTCAACACCATCGGGAGGAATATAATCACCTGCAGACTATTTACAAAACGGAGCAAGGTACTGGGAAAGACGGAGGGGGGGGTTCAAATTTTTTCACTAGGGATAAGGGGGGATGCAAGAGGCATTTCCTCAAAACATTCGTTTTGGAAAAGACACAAAATACATACACAAATGCCTAATCAATTACGTTGTTTCAAAAATCCAGTTAGGGGGACAATAGATGTACTTTCCCAACAAATGATAGGCTTTACAGAGAGGGGAGGTGGGGAGGGGGAGCTTTCTTCACTTCTATCTTATATGGCTATTTTTCATGATTTTTATAATTTTCCAGATTATCAAGAAGAAGCACGTCCTTATGGTTTACCCATTGGGGAAAAGAGGCAGAAATAATGACAATTAAAAAGTTGTAAATGCACGTTTAACCACACATCTGTTCTGTTAGAGAATTCCGAAATTAGCTTTAAAACTTAATTGTTTAAAAGTATTATTTTTAATTTACTTGAAACCAAATATTGAAAAGAAGTCTTCGATATTTTAAATTATTTTTAACTGATAAAGTGTGTTAATCATTTAAAATAAGAGTGCGACCAGATGTTTGTGTATATTTTATAGTAGAGTGGAATTGGGGAGGTGAAATACAAAAAACTATGGGTATGCATACACTTGGCGAGAAAACTCGAAATCATTTTTTATTGTTGGGGCAATGGGGGTAATCGCTAATAACCAGACAATAAATATTTTTTTAAACATCCAGGGCTGGATTAAGGTCTGTTTTATGCCCTAGGTCAAACTTAAAAATTACGCCCTACTTCACATTCCGAACTCTATCGAAATCGTACCCCCCCCTCCACATCCCACCCTGGGGCACAAAATTACACATGAGTCTTAATTTTTGTTTTCTGTGATGATGTTAGAAATAAGGGGGTTGAGGGGTACTCTTCCAGAAACTTTTCGAATTTGAAACTTCATAAATACTGTTACAAATCTTGTAAATAGTTGTTGTTTTTCTTGCCTTGCATCATTTTTATTAATTTTGGTTTTATCTGGCGTCATGTTGCAAAAGTATCTGAAGATATCACCTTTATCACTTGTATACCACCCCTGTAACGTTTTGTAGTTTTTACACTTGCCCTACATTTGATAAGCATGAAGACATTTTCGCGCTGAGTGTGTTTTTTTTTTCTTTTTATAGAAATTTCTTGAATGGATTGTGGAAGTTATGAATGAACGGGATTTTGCTAGAATATTGTCGAAACTTCGTTCTCGAGTATAAATAGCTGGCCTTGAACACAGTCAGTTAGTTCTTTTCAGATTTGATTTCTGGTGACTCGTTTTATTCGCTATTCGCTTGGGCGAATGTTTGTTTTGCTTTTGTAATTTCTTAATTACTGTTCACGTTAGATACGTGGTGCTGAGTTACTGTTGAGAGTACAGTGTACTGTTTGCTACCGAATTGCTGGATGTTTAGCAATTGTTTACTGCTCCTTTTGTAAATAAGTGTACATACTTGTAAATAAATTTATAGTTACTTCCTCAAGATTGGAATGCTCATATAAGAAAGTTGAAGGTGCTACGGACTCGTTACAATTTTGGCGCCCAACGTGGGGCATCTTCAAGTAGAGAACCTAGATACTGAGAGAAGCGACACAGGTGTACCGCGCGCTGATTGGTCAATGGCAAAAACCGTCCAACGCTGAAGTTCCCGTCCATAGGAATAGCATTGCGCGCGACTTGCGCTCCAGAAAAAAAAGTGGATTACTAATGAAATAAATTAAGTCATGCAATTTGGTTTTCAGTTTTACATTCTTTGATGTGCTGTGCACTAGTCTAGTGCCTTCAATGAAGTTTTATTTTCCTCAGGATTTTTAAAAAAAATATTTTGTTTTATCAGGCTATGTTCAAGGTTTTGTTTGCTGTATTCTGAGCAATATTTTGAACGATAAAAATAAACCAATGCATTTAGAATGTACTTCAATCTATTAACTAACGGTCTTGCTTCATTTCATAGTGTTTTTTTACTTGTAATTTTATTTTTAAGACTGTTTTTAAAAGTCCACGAAGAAGCTTGCTTTGGCGACAGCTGGGCTTTAAACGCACGCCAAACAGGTTACTGTACTCAAGGTTTAAAGCGCTTGCATTTAAAGTAATTTTAAGCAGAAAGATGGAGGGTCTCTTTTAACGGAATTTTTATATTTTGGAAGTGTTTAAAACATTTCCATGAGTACGCTTGATTTTTTTTTTTTTTTTTTTTTGTATTACATTGTACAAATTATCTTTCTACAAATATTTTGTTACTCAGTGTCTCTTATTCTCAGGATTCTCTGCTGCTTCATTGATATTGTATTCGATAGTTACGAAAATATCATAGTGTCAGAAAATTTTTCGAAATTTAGTTTTAGAATTAAAATAAATGAATATGAATGAAAAACTAAACTTTCAATATTCATTTGTCACCAAAAATAACTATTATAAACGTAATGGACTATAATTTGTTAATAGAATATATTAATTCATCGATTTTTTTTTTTTTTTTTTGTGTCTGAGAGTGTGATGTTTATGTATGATTATAGCGGGAAAGTGCATACTGTCCAACCGCGAAAGGCGCGCCTGGCAGTCATGAACGCTTCATTGAAAAGGGTGATAGGATAGGAGACGCACTTGCCGTGCTTCGCTCTTACTTCTGTTGAATGTTACGTCGCATTCTCCCTATTTGAGAAATCCAAGAGACCTCATGCATGCGCAAAAGCGAGGAAGGTTTTACGATAAAAGATTAGACAGTATAATCGGCTTTATAGAGTCCATGTATAATTGTAAAAAAAGGCTAATAGGAAATTTATAATAATTTTTTTGGTAAAACACTCTTTCAAATGTTCATTGCACAAATGACTATAAATATCATTCATACATAAATACTAGTCAAAATAGTACTTTTTTATGAAGTAGATATTGATTCTCAAAGAAATTAATTTTAAATATTATAGTTATTAAAGACACGGACTAATTGTATTTTCACAAGTTTATTTTTTGTTGAATAAAAATGTTAGATATTTATCCAAACATTCGATGCTTTGGAAAATATATTTTCAAACCCTATTTCCAAATGTAGTTATTTTATTTTTCATAGTTATGCACATCAAAGCTATTAAATTATATCCTTGAGCTAGGACAATATTTTAATGTTTAGTAAAAAAAACTTGTAAATATATATGATTAGAGTCATTTGGTACATTTACTGATTTTAACAATGTATCTTACTTAAATATTCAAACTTATTCATTACTTATTTAAAATTAATGTTCTCATTAAAAGTTGAGTAAACAGAGTTCATAAAACTTTGACAAGATTTTACTTTACATAATACTTGAAATGTATTTTTTAAATTTATTTCTTAGATTTAAAAAATATGTTAAGTGTTTAAATTAGGGATGCACCGATAACCAAATTGGTCGATTATCAATTAATCGGTTGTTGATAATCGGCCGATTATTCGGCTGCGCCGATTAATGATAAGGATGATTGCTTTTAATATTGCCAATTTCACAATCACTGTTTTTTTCTCTCTTCTAAAATTCCTAGCTTAGAAATAGTAATTTATTTCCGAAAGAAAATTTTTTTTTCCATTTTCCTAATTTGCACAAAATAATTTCATTATTTTATCATATTTCTTCAAACCAATTTTCATATTGTCAATATTGCATTAACATATTGTTAATTATATTAATTGGACATAAAAATTTAAAAAATGGAATAGGTGTCTTTGGTGAGCACTCCAATTTAGGAGTACTTTTAATTTAAAATTTTAATAATCAGTAGCCATTTAATTCAAGACTTTTATTCTTTGCGAAAATTAGAGGTTATTTAAATGCACTGTGCTAAGGAGAAAACTATCGCGACATGAAAAATGTTGCAACATTGCCTATGTGTATATTTATTCAAAGTTGGAGAATTATTTTTGATAACTTTATATCAACTGTGAGGATTATTATTACTGTCAATAAAATCATTCATCAGTTTCTTAGTGAAGGTACACTTTAAAGAATAATATTTAAAAAAAAAAAAAAAAAAAATCAGCGATTAATCGTCCCAATTTCGCCGATTATTAATAATCGGCAAAGTGGCCGATTAATTGGTACTGCCGATTAATCGGTGCATCCCTAGTTTAAATGTATATAGGTAAAAATTTAATTTTGGAAAAAGTACAAAAATTACATGAAGTAGCGGATAAAATTTTAGCGGATCCGAAAAATATTCACAAGGACTAATGAGTGATGTGAAATACCGCTTGTCTGGCATAAATTCATTCATACGATTAAAAAATAATACCAAATGCACCAACAGAAGTGTTGGTTTGGGTTTTCCTTTTCGACCGCGGGCAACTGACCACTTTACGCCAAACGAGCGACACCACGCCAAGTGCGGATGCCCTAGCTAATTCGAGTTGGACGGTTTTTTCACTCGGAGAGCATGCGCAGAAGCGCTATTTCCGTCCTTGTCACTACTCTGAGTATAAAGGTTCTCTATCTTCAAGGACTTTCTTGGAATTATCTGTGAACTTGGACTTTTCTTCCTGAGGACTTTTTGACTTCGGAATTTTATGGTGATTACTCGAGCAATGGAGGAACAACTGAAACAACTCCTTGATGCCATCAACGCTGTTAAAAGTGACATGACTGCGAGTCAAGAGCAATTAAAAAGAGTGATTTAACAGCGAGCATAACTTCAAGTCAAGAAGAAATTAAGAGCGATATAACGTCAATGAAAAGTTTGGTGGAAACTAAATTTATCAACATGGAAAATAAAGTGGAGGCTCTAGAAGATCGAATCACCACAGTAGAAAACGATGTGGAAAAGAAAATTAAAGAACTTGAATCGAAGTTATCAGCATCCTCCAACAACTCAAGTGACTGTATAGCTGCATCTGGAACTTCTCGTCCATCCATCAAACTGGCCACGTTTGACGGAAAGACCTCGTGGAATATTTACAAGAAGCAGTTCCTCATCGTTGCAGAAGCAAACTCCTGGGACTCTTCCACGAAAGCCTGTCACCTTGCAGCCTCGCTGAGAGGGAATGCAGCTGATATACTACAGACCTTCCCAGAGGACAAGTACCGTGACTTCGAAGGCTTATCATCGGCCTTGGAGCTTCGTTTTGGCGAATCCTGCCAAAAAGAATTCAGCCAACTTCAGCTCAAATCCCGACTCCAGAGGGCTGGAGAGACTTTGCAAGTTTTTGCATCAGACGTTGAGAGGCTTTCCCATCTTGCCTTCTCGAACTGTCCTTCGGGTGTTCGCGATAGCCTGGCCCTGAACTACTTCATAGATGGAGTGCGAAATCCAGAAATTCAGACGGCTCTCCGGATGGCGGACATTAAAGATCTTAAATCCGGTTTGGTCTACGCAATGAAGTTCGAGGCTGCACAGCAAACATCCCGCAAGGATCGCCATCATTCAATCAGGGGCGTGGAAGTGAGCGCCCATGATTCGAATTCAACTCGCTTCTCGGAAATTGAGCGACAAATCAAAGAGATCTCGGGGACCCTGAAAAAGATTACGGCTCGCAAAGACCAAAGTAGACAACCGCTGAAGTGCTGGAAATGTGGCGGTGAGGACCACGTACGAAGGAACTGCGAAGCCCGCCAAGAAACAGGAGGGAAGAGCACCTCTTCCGCTCCAGCTCAGGAAAACTAAGCAATGGCAATCTCGCGGGGCGGAGGTCGCCAAATTGGTATGAGCCCCATCCCAAAGTTTTCCAGATTTCCTCAAGAAGTGGCGGCTGCAACGGACTTTTAATTTACGCATATGTGAATGGGTTTCCCTGCGAAATGATTGTGGACACAGGAGCCAACGTTACCATCATTAGGACTGATGTGGCTCGTCAATTTGGACTCAAGATCTTATGGACGCCGCCCTGCGTTACTCTCCAAACAGTGACAGGTGACAAAATCGAGATTGAAGGAAAAGTGAACTTAGAAATAATGTTCGGGAGCGCCACTTACCATCACACGGCATTCGTCGCTGACATAGCAGATCCTTTCATTCTCGGACTGGACTTTTTGAGAAAATTTGATTTTTCTATCGACTTTAAAAATAATGAGCTGTGCTCGATGAGGGAAGACGTAGCAATTTTTAATGCCGAAAATAACTTAAAATCTGCTCATCAAATAATAGCCCAAACAGATTTATCGATTCCCTCTAGATCAGAAGTACTAATACCTGGCTCCCTCAAGGAAAACAGTAGTTTTAAATTCGGCCTCATTGAATATCCTAACCAAAGTAATAGCCCAAAAGAAGTACTAGTGGCATCTACTCTTGTGGACCTAAGGCCCCTATATATACGGCTATATAGCGGCTCTATGTGGACCTTTCAAGGAATGCAGTTTTACTGTGAGAGTCGCCAATGTAAGTGAAAGACCGAGGAATATTAAGAAAGGAGAAGTGTTGGCAACTTGTACTCCCGTAAACTGCATCATCAGAAGAATTGATTCCTCCGAGACTGTGTCTTCCGAGTCCTTGACTTCGAAATTAATTGGGAGTGCACCATTATCGAAGGATCAAAGATACGCTGCGGAAAAATTGGTGGACAACTTTAAGCAGGTGTTTTCATCTACATCCGAGGATGTTGGTCGCACGAATTTAACGCAGCATAGGATCGACACTGGAGATCATCCCCCTATCAAGCAGCATCTAAGACTACTACCGTTCGCCAAGAAAGAAGAGGTTGAGATCCTCTTGAAAGAGATGCAGGAGAATGACGTCATCGAACCCTCATCCAGTCCTTGGGCATCCCCTATCGTCTTGGTCCGAAAGAAAGACGGCTCCACCAGATTTTGTGTTGATTACCGACGCTTGAATGACGTCACCAAGAAGGACAGTTACCCTCTTCCACGCATCTATGACACTCTGGACACCCTTTCCGGACACAAGTGGTTTTCGACCCTGGATTTAAAGAGCGGCTACTGGCAGGTGGAGATACACCCCGACGACCGAGAGAAGACGACGTTTACAACCGGACAAGGCTTGTGGCAGTTTAAAGTGATGCATTTCGGCCTCTGCAATGCACCAGCCACGTTCGAACGTCTTATGGAATCAGTGTTTCGAGGAATGTCTTATGAATCCTGTCTTGTCTACTTGGACGACATCATCATCATAGGACGCAGTTTTGAGGAACATTTATCTAATCTTAGGAAGTTGTTGCAAAAGCTTAAGGAAGTCAACCTGAAGTTAAGCCCGTCCAAATGCAATTTGTTCCGCCGTGAGGTGAACTACCTTGGTCACATTATCTCTTCCCAAGGTGTACAAACAGATCCAGATAAGGTATCAGCAGTCAAGAATTGGAGCCGCCCCGAAAATGTCCATCAGCTGCGAAGTTTCCTGGGGCTCTGCACGTACTACAGGAAGTTTGTGAAGGGTATTTTCCAACATTGCACGACCTTTGCATAAGCTGACGGAGAGCAAACAAAAATTTGAATGGTTCAAAGAATGCGAGGATGCATTTCTACAGCTGAAGGAGGCTTTAACATCAACGCCTATTCTCTCTTATCCTCAGCCTGAAAAATCCTTCATACTTGACACTGATGCGAGCCACGAGAGCGTTGGAGCTGTTTTTTATCTCAAGAAATAGACGGTAACGAACATGTCATCGCCTACTGGAGCAAATGCTTATCCAAGTCGGAGCGAAATTATTGTGTCACGAGAAAGGAATTTCTCGCGATAGTTAAAGCTGTAGAACATTTCCATCATTACCTCTACGGCCGTAAATTCCTGCTCCGGACCGATCATGCCTCTTTAACTTGGCTTTTGAATTTCAAGAATCCAGAGGGCCAGGTAGCCAGGTGGATACAGCGGCTCCAGGAATATGACATCGCGATTAAGCACCGAAAAGGGTTGTCACACGGTAATGCTGACGCATTGTCAAGAAGACCTTGTTCCGAGAACTGCCATTATTGCTCCCGAATAGAGAAACAGTACGGGACGACAATCCCTACTGCCTGTCAAGTTACTGCTACTTCATCATCTTCAGATCCTGATGCATGGAGTGACGACCAAGTAAGAAAAGATCAGCTTGAAGACCCAGACCTAAAGCCTATCATAGAGTTAATGGAAAAGGACAGTCGGCGACCTAGTTGGCAAGACGTTTCTATCTACAGTCCTGCAACGAAAAGATACTGGGCTCTATGGAAATCTCTCCAGCTGCGGAATGGCGTCCTGTATCGGAAATGGGAATCTGACGATGGTAAAGCATTCAAATGGCAGTTACTCCTTCCCAGATCAAGAATTCCAGACGTTCTAAAGGAATTGCACAGTAGTCCGACTGGAGGACACTTTGGTATTTTGAAAACCCTCCACAAGGTTCGAGAGCGCTTCTTCTGGAGCAAGGCGAAGGATGACGTGGAGAAGTGGTGTTATTCTTGTGACGCCTGTGCTGCCCGTAAAGGACCGAAGAGAAGAAGCCGCGGGAAGCTACATCTTTACAATGTAGGAGCTCCTTTCGAACGAATCGGGATCGACATTCTTGGTCCTCTACCGAAAACTACTGATGGGAACAAATACATCCTCGTTGCCATTGACTATTTTACCAAGTTGCTCGAAGCATATTCCATTCCGGATCAAGAAGCTACCACTGTAGCAGAGACTCTAGTCCAGCATTGGATCTCGAGAAATGGGACACCTTTGCAGATCCATTCCGATCAGGGAAGAAACTTCATCTCTGCTGTGTTTAAGGGCCTATGTAATATCCTCAAAATTGAGAAAACTCGAACGACACCACTACACCCACAATCGGACGGCATGGTGGAGAGATTTAACAGGACAATCCTTAATAATCTCTCGCTTATGGTCTCCAAAAATCAACAGGATTGGGACAAGAAACTTCCTCTGTTCCTGCTGGCGTACCGCAGTGCTGTCCACGAGACCACTGGATATTCCCCATCACAGATGCTCTTCGGCCGAGAGCTTCGGCTGCCTTGTGATCTCGTCTTCGGTCTCCCTCCAGATGCGCCTTCATCGCTTGAGGAGTACGTCCAGGATCTTCAGACCCGGTTGGAAGACGTTTATCACTTCGCAAGGGAGCGAATCAACATCGCGACGGAGAAAATGAAGACCCGATACGACACAAGGTCCACTGGCCATGACTTTCAAGAAGGTGACAAGGTGTGGCTATGGAATCCCATCCGAGGTAAAGGTCTATCACCCAAATTGCAGTCGCATTGGGATGGACCCTACACAGTCCTCCACCGGCTGAACGACGTCGTAGTGAGGATCCAGAAGTCATCACATTCAAAACCTAGAGTTGTACATTATGATCGGCTAGCCCCATACTATGGCCATAGTTCGTAAAGTAAATCTAAAGCTACCATGGTAATTTGTTTGTAAATTTTGTAAATAACTTTTGCCTTTAATTGTCTGTAATATTACTTCATCAATGTTATTATTTCTTTCATGTTCTCATTGTTATTGTTTATCATGTTTATGATTGGTCATCATGTAATGTGTGCACCTGTAAATTTTCCCTTGCTTCCTTTCTGGGATTGTACTGCCCGGGACGTGCAGTCCTTGGGAAGGGGGCAATGTTACAAATCTTGTAAATAGTTGTTGTTTTTCCTGCCTTGCATCATTTTCATTAATTTTGGTTTTATCTGGCGTCATGTTGCAAAAGTATCTGAAGATATCACCTTTATCACTTGTATACCGGCCCTGTAGCGTTTTGTAGTTTTTACACTTGCCCTACATTTGATAAGCATGAAGACATTTTCGCGCTGAGTGTGTTTTTTTTTCTTTTTATAGAAATTTCTTGAATGGATTGTGGAAGTTATGAATGAACGGGATTTTGCTAGAATATTGTCGAAACTTCGTTCTCGAGTATAAATAGCTGGCCTTGAACACAGTCAGTTAGTTCTTTTCAGATTTGATTTCTGGTGACTCGTTTTATTCGCTATTCGCTTGGGCGAATGTTTGTTTTGCTTTTGTAATTTCTTAATTACTGTTCACGTTAGATACGTGGTGCTGAGTTACTGTTGAGAATACAGTGTACTGTTTGCTACCGAATTGCTGGATGTTTAGCAATTGTTTACTGCTCCTTTTGTAAATAAGTGTACATACTTGTAAATAAATTTATAGTTACTTCCTCAAGATTGGAATGCTCATTTAAGAAAGTTGAAGGTGCTACGGACTCGTTACAATACAATTTTGGGCCACCTGCAGCGATTTAACGAAAATTAATGGGATTCAGAACTCGCCGAGGAAAATCTTCAAAACTGAAGTCCTACATATACAAATGTATGTCAGCTTTGATGATAATAGAGAAAAGAATGAGTTCGGGGCTCTGCCATACCCTTCAAAAGTCTCAAATATGAAATTTTTGATGAACTTTAATGATACTGGGGGACAACAGAACTCGCGAGTTTTCTTGGCCGAAATTTTTCCAAAATTAAGGTCCTAAAGCGCAATTTTAGACGATCCTTTTTTATATACAGCGGCGATCAGTGAATTAAGTGCAGAAATGTTTTAGAATTGAAGACCAAAAACTTGTAGAATATCTTTAATGACGTTGGAGAAATTGATGGGATTTAACCATCCTCCCCAGAAGGATTTCGAAATCAAAGTCCTAAATAAGCAATGGAAAACCATCTTGGATGACACTAGAGAGAAGGTAAGAGATTCGGTAACTCTTTTTCGTAACTGTTTCGAAATTGAAGTCTAAAAAATTTTTTTGATGATTTTAATAGGATCAGAGGAGGACTGAGATCAAAGACGATGTCCGGGAAAATTTTCAGAATTGTAGTCCCAAAACGAAATCTTAGATGATTTTTAATGAGGTACAGGAAGGGTTGAAGTCAGGGTCACTGCTTGGGAAAATTTTTCAACTTGAAGTCCCAAAACGGAAAGATCTATTATAACGTGAAAGTGCGGCGTTGGAGAGCTTTCCCCGGAAAAAAAATTCGAGATTGAAACTTCACTATGCATTTGGAGGACCTCTTCTTTATTTGGTGGAGTCGAATGAAGGGATGGGGTTTGTGGACTCTCCTCCGGAAAAGTTTCAATTTTAGATCATCTTCATAATGCTGGGCAGGTGGGAAGGGGGGAGGGTAACCTCCAGCACAGATGTCTTGAAGTTGAGATCTTTAAGTCCTAAATGCGGAAGTGAAGATCATCTTAGATGACTTTATGAAAAGGGATGAGTTTTCGTTGAGCCTCATTAGGAAACTTTTTGAAATTGACGTTTCATAAACTGCAAGCA
>JAXGGA010024754.1:0-11552 GCA_038373865.1 Uloborus plumipes | reverse complement strand
TAAAGAAATGAGCGAGTTTCGACCGGGTATAGGATTCGGCTTAGAGAAATAATATATGGAGATATTTTCTCATTCTCTATCCTAAATTAATAATGTGCATGCATTTAAAATTATGTTGAATGAAAAATCTACTTATATTAAAAACTGAGTATCTTTCTCACTATCTTTCTTTCTAACTATCTTTCTAACTATCTTTCTATCTTTCTATGTCACGCTTCTTTCTCCTGAACGCCAATGAACTGAAAGTCGAACCAGGTACCGATAGATAGGTAATTTTTCAAGCTTCTTTAGTTTCAATTGATATAATTATACGATTTTAATTAGCGAAGATATCAATTAATAAGTAGTCAAGTTTAAAGCGATTAAGCCTAATAAATGATTAAATATGAAATCCATTCTTGCAAACCGTCGTTGCTATGAAACAGTATAATAACAATGATAATGAGAATTTTGAATGAAGGCTTAACTAAATCAAACACGAAACTCATAAGCGGACCACTTACGTAGAATTTTTATCGCTAGCTACTGGTAATATTTTGAAACATTTATTTGTTGAAGAGCCATCTACTTATATTAAAAACTGAGTATCTATGTCTGCTTTTTTTCTTTGAGCGACCTGAACTTACTGAAACTTTCCTCACCATCTTGAAGGCGTGAAGCATCTCAATAATTCGAATGATTTTTTTATATAGGAAAAAAGTAAAGGCGTGAAGCGCCTGTAAGCGAGCCGCCTTGGCGGGGAGTAGTTTCTTTAAATTTTTTTCTCACTACTTTCAGGGCACGAAGTGCCCGTGCAACGCCGGGCCACGTGCGTGGTATGTCTTGAAATCGAATGAACATTAAATTATATCAAATAATATAATTTCAGAATGAGGTAAAAGTTAGAGAGGGGGGACGTTATGCATCAGCATGCCGCAGGATGCTAATCTAGCTGCCCTGGCAGCTAGTACGATTTTAATTAGCGAAGATATCAATTAATAAGTTCAAATTTAAAGCAATTAAGCCTAATAAATGATTAAATATGAAATCCATTGTTGCATTGCAAAACGTGGTTGCCATGAAACTAATAAAAATGATAATGAGAATTTTGAATGAAGGCTTAACAAAATCAAACACGAAACTCATAAGCGGGCGACTTACATAGTATTTTTATCGCTAGCTACTTGCAATATTTTGAAACATTCATTTGTTGAAGAGCCATCTACTTATATTAAAAACTGAGTATCAATGTCTGCTTTTTTTCTTTGAGCGAGCTGAACTTACTGAAACTCTCCTCACCATCTTGAAAGCGCGAAGCATCTCAATAATTCGAATGATTTTTTATATAGGAAAAAAGTAAAGGCGTGAAGCGCCTGTAAGCGAGCCGCCTTGGCGGAGAGTACTTTCTTGAAATTTTTTTCTCACTACTTTCAGGGCACGAAGTGCCCGTGCAACGCCGGGCCACTTGCGTGGTATGTCTTGAAATCGAATGAACATTAAATAATATCAAATAATATAACTTCAGAATGAGGTAAAAGTTAGAGAGGGGAGACGTTAGGCATCAACATGCCGCAGGAAGCTAATCTAGCTGCCCTGGCAGCTAGTCTACTTATATTAAAAACTGAGTATCTTTCTAACTATCTTTCTTTCTAACTATCTTTATATCTTTCTATGTCACGCTTCTTTCTCCTGAACGCCAATGAACTGAAAGTCGAACCAGGTACCGATAGATAGGTAATTTTTCAAGCTTCATTAGTTTCAATCTATATAATTATACGATTTTAATTAGCGAAGATATCAATTAATAAGTAGTCAAATTTAAAGCGATTAAGCCTAATAAATGATTAAACTTCCAAGACATTTTTTCTTACCGTTGCCATTTTGAATTAAAACGTTAATTAAATTATTGAACTATTTAAAGCTCCAAGATATTTATTTCTTTCCGTTGCGATTTTAAGGCAGGGATTCAAGTGAAACACGGACGATCGCAACTCACCAATGCAATCGCAAATTCCAAAATTTGGATTCAAGTGAAACGAATTCACTTGAATTCGACTTACAGTAGCGGTTGCAATATGCAAACGCCTCGAAGCGATTGCAATGGTGTTTCACTTGAATTCGGCCCTAAATTAAAACGTTAATTAATTTGAACTTTTTAAAATGAAAGAGTGTTATTTTTTTCCATTGTCATTTTGAATACGTGTTATAACAAAATTCTAACAATTGTTTTTATTCTAATTATTAATGACATATTTTTTCTCTGGTACCATTTTGATAATGTGTTTTTAAATAAAATTGCAATTGCTGTTTTTAGAATGGACTTTTTCTGGCTGCGATCCAAATATTAAAAGAACTTTTTCGTTTAGAATTTTGCAATTAATTTTACAGGAAGAAAGCGGTTTGGAAATAATTGTTTTTGGAAAGGAATTTTATTTGTTATTTAGGGAGAGTGCTAAGTATGCGCTACTTGACATCGTCTTTATTTTTGAGGAAGTATGTGCAAATAATTCGATTGATTCTTTGATGCAGGAAAGCTTTTTAGCGAGCCGCTTTAGCGGGGAGTAGTTTATTAAACTTTTCCTTGGTACTTTAAAGGCGAGCCGCCTTGGCGGCGAGTAGTGAATTGAAACTTTCCTCGCTACTGTAAACTCGAGCCGCCTTGACGGCGAGTAAACTGTTTAAACTTTCCTCATTTCTTTAAAGGCGAGCCGCCTTGGTGGCGAGTAGTTTTCTCAAACTGCCTTCACTACATTACAGCCCGTGCAACGCCGGGATACGCAGCTAGTATGTTCTAAAAAGAGGGAAATAATGTATAGTATACTTAAAAAAAAAATATTTTGCACTTGCTTTAGAGAGGCATCTTATCCATTAGGGGGGGGGCGGGGGGGATGTAATATTAATGTTGTTAATTTCACATAATCTGGACTCGATAGAGTTGAACTTGATATAAATACTTCTTTTGAACATACTGAATAACATACAAATTTTATATGCACTTTTTTATGATAACACTTAACGTTTGTGCAAACAAAAAAAAAAGGATTTTTTGACCTTTGACCTTGCATAAAATGTTTAGATTAAGTGGGATCAATACGGATTTTTGATATTTCGTTTATAATGATGTATTTTAAGTCTGTGCCAATTTTTAGCTCTCTGCGAATTTTTTCCTTTTTTTAATTTAATTTTTATTTATTTTTGCTTATTTTGACCTTTGACCTTCCATAAAATGCTTAGTTCAAATGGAATCGATTCAAATTTTTATATTTCATTCATAATAATGTACTTAAGGTCTGTACCAATTTTTAGCACCGTACGATTTTTTTTCAATTTAAAAAAAAAATTCAATTTTGACCTTTGACCTTGAATAAAATTTTTAGCTCCACCGGGATTCATCAGGACTTTTGAGATTTCACTTATAATGATGTTCTTAAGGTCTGTACCAATTTTCAGCTCTATGCGAATTTTTCCGAACTCGAATGTCTATTTTGACCGGGCTATCTTTTGGATTTGCCTTACAGGAAATGCCACCGCCCCCACCATTTTGTTTCTCCATTTATTCTAGACGAAGTCTGGAGGTATTGAAAATGACACAAATTTCCATTAACATGTACCCTTTAATTAGGGAAACATGTCACTCGATGATCCGATTTGTTATTTAAAGCTCCATCTCGTTTAAATAAATCAGTGATATACGATGTACGATATTTAAACTAGAATAGAAATGAAACTTTAGAAACAGAAAGCACATGGTTTCCCAAAACCGGGATAACTACTGTTTCTAATTCTTTGTCTGATCAAGGGCGGGCCAGCTTCTGATCTAAGAGAGGGTCATTACTGAAATGAGTGCTCAAATAGAAGGGGGATGATCGTAAATGTAATATTCAGGCTCACTTAGGGAATCATGGGCTCTTCCCCTGTAATTTCTCGAATCCTCTAAAATGCGGTTTATCCTCCATCGGCGATAATAGTAGCACATCGCAAAAAATCAGCGTTGAACAAAATCAAGGTTTTAATAAGGCAATACTAATTTTTATTGATTTATTCTCAAGTTTACTACAATACGGGGAAACGATTTGTGACATATTTACTAGCTTTATCTAATCTATATTAAGAGTGCAAAATTAAAGTTTGAAATATTTCATTCTAAATTTCAAGAAAATTCAAGATATATCTCTGTTGCAGTATTGTGCCAAAGGGACACATGATTTGACAAAAGAACGCCCCAAGACTTTGCTATATTATCACAGACAGTAGCACCGAGTTTTGAAAATCAGGGGGAAATGCCTGAGATCGAAAATAGAATTTAACTGAAGGAAAGTGCGGCAACAAGTGACTGTTGCAAATGATAGCAGGATGCAACGTCTCATGGCTAGATTAAATTCAAAGAACTTTCAGAAAACAGGAGGGGGGGGACATGAAAACATACTTGAAGATTATGCGAATTTCAGACTTATTATTATCATCTTTTACCTTTTGAGGCATAGTAGCTTCGTTTTAGGCCACTTCGCCTTTTTTTTTTTTTTTCGGTTTATTGTTAAAGAAACTGCGTCAGTAGGCCAATCATAACTTCCAAGTGGCTTTAATTGAAGATACTTGCCTCAAAAGACTGAAAATAGCTTCTTGATATCCCATCGTAGTCTAATATTTCGTCAAAAAAAAACTTTTTTTTATGTATAATAAATACAAATCACTAAAAGGAAGATTTATCTCAAAAAAAAGAAAATTCAAAGTGAGTACGTATATTGGTATATGCACCTGGTTACCACCCCTCCCCCCCTCCACAATAGTATTTTAGAAAATTATCTAAGTGTAATACGCTTTCAAACGTGAACCATAGTTACGGGAATCGCTCAAAGTTAACTTTAATGTCTGTAGTTTTACTGTATTTTAGAACGAAGTTGTTTCTCTGAATCAATCTATTAGGGAAGAAAACGTACTCTGGAACCCTGTGTAGGGCAATATATTTTCCAAAATTAGCCCTTCCACTCTTTGTTTTTAAAGGCCGTTTGTAAAATGAGCGAAATAACAAGAAAAGAAATGCATTAAAACTAAAGAATCTAAAATTACAACATCCACAATGCGTAGCTGCTCAGCAAATATACAACGTTTACGTTCCCCAAAATAATGTAGGGATAAATAAAAATATGTTGTGCTTTATTATCGAACACAGATCATTAGTTAGTTACACACGCATTATCCGTCGGAGAGCATTCTGAAACATTTCATCCCCTATCCAGTTAAAAAAAATAAATCAACACGTGCCACACCGTCAGCGCACACACGCACAAGCACGCACACTTTGTTTTATTATCGTAGACCAAGCATAGACAGCATGCGAATCTTCATTTTCCCCCGCTAATATTGATCCGTTTTCTTAAACCAATACCGAGCGGGTTCCTTCTGTTTTTCAAAACGGGAGCCTCCTCACGAAAAGCAATCAATCAATGCCGCCAGGTAACTCGATTGCAGACGAAACCTTCCCTCATTTTTCATCAGTCAATACCTTGCTCCCTCGATGTGATAACTGGCGGAGAATCGGGCAATCCTTTTTTTTTATTATTTATCTCTCCCGGCGCTGTTCCTGGCTCTAGGATGTAGAAGTTATTCTTTTCAACCTTTTCTGGTTGGTTCTTACCACGTTAATGAATGCGCTGCCTAGCTATTAAATATCGGAAAATTTTAGAAGATAGAGGGAGGTTTTCGTGGACAAAATATTTTATTCAACAGACTTTACATTTTGCACTGGATTCAGGTTTCATGCCAAGACGGGAAGTGAATACATTTGATTTAAATGTTTGTTTGCCAGAGCAATCCTGCTTTGTTTTGAAAAATACTACGGACTAATTCGGGCTCTTTTACTGTCTGATTTTCTTATGTAAAACCTGCCGCGTATTTACGCATGTATCAGGTCTTCTCTGATCTTACCAAAATAGAGGTGATAGGTACGATAACAAAGAAAGGAAAGAATAATAAGAAGCATTTTGATCCGCATCATACAACGTAGAACGATGCTAATTTCAAATACACAGTTTAGTTGAATGTAATAAAAGATAAAGTTTTAAATTGTAAACTTCGGAAAGTTTTCATTCACAACCCATCACCTATTTTTTAAGTGAAATTGAAGTGGAGCACGTGGTTCCTGAGTGCTAGGCGCGGTATTCAGGGACGGACAGTAAATGAACCGAGCTATGTATAAAAAAAGTGTTATTAGTTTAAAAAACACGAAACCAAACTCATTGTGGAATAGCGCCAATCTTATGAAGTAGTTCAATGTATAATATACTATTTCAAGTTGCTTTTTTTATGATGATGATGCGTGTTTTAAATTCCCCTGGTGCAATAAAATGCAGCAATTTTGATGTTTACTTAGCAGAAAATTCATAAATTAAATTGCTCTCCATCAAGAAACTATAACATGTTTATTCGATTCAACCTTTTCGGAGAAAACCATGTAATTTATTTCCTATCCACTAAGTGTTCAAATTACCAGTAATGTATGTATTATACAAAAAGAAAAAATGAAAGTAAACAATGCGAAAAAAAGCTTTTCTTCTATAAACAGCATTTGCTTCCAATTAAATCTTTAAGCTGAGGCGTTGTGGTTTTCTTTGAATTCTCCAAGGCTTTTTTCCCCAACAGACGCAGTTGCTTCAACTCAATAAAGTTGCTCACATTTCCAAAAGAGAGAAAAAAAAAACAAGTACTGTTATGAATTGTACCTCAATTGGTCAAACTTTAATTCTAACGTAACTCTACAGGTACCTCGGACAAAAAGTTTGGAAACCCCTGCCTATGACTAATGAAATATGAAACCATAAAATACCAGATAGGGACAAAAACATAAAATACCAGACATAAAAACGATATCTCATTGTGAATAGTGTGCTTCAATTCCCTGAAGCATATGCATTATGCAAACAAATGGGAAAACAAACAAAGAAAACAATTGGAAAAAAAAAAGTATTTCTGCTGTAGCAGCATTTGAATCCAATCAAACCCACAACCAACATCATTAACAATCATCTCCAGTTGGGCAAAAAATGCATTTCCGTAATCCTCGTTATTTATTCCCTGCCAGAAGAAGAGCCTTACATTACATAGCATGCGTGATGAGACGATTATGGGGAGCGAGGCCCGAAAGCATTGTCTGAGAATCGTAAACACTTTTTGTTTCGCCCCCCCCTTCCATTCTTTTCCTGCATAATGAGTCCTCTCATATGCATAATGAGAATCGCCCGGTTATTGCCCGCCGAGTCCCAGATGTGAGAACATTAACGGTCTTTGGATGAAGGAGATGAAGCGCTTTATGGGTCCCAAAGACGGATTTTAACGGTTTTGGGGATCACTACTTATGTGTGAGAGTATCTGTCCGCCATGTCTGTTCAATGATGGTGGATATTGTGGAGGAAAATATAAAGTAATTCCAACGATCAATGGAATCTTCTGCAAAAATGCATTTACAGATATTGAAGCAGTAGCGAATGTTAGATGGAGCACATGGGTCCATGCCCTTCCCAAAGGGATGAAAATAATTTAAATATACCATTAACTGTTTTTTAATTTATTTATTCTTGGTATAAACCGAAAATTTTAACAATTTCTTTAAAAACTCTCACACGCACAAACCATATGCAAATAAAATCACTATTGTTTGCTATGAGAGTAATAATACGGGCACAGGACATTTCCGCCGCAACGTAGGACATTTTCGCCGCAAAATTTATCTCTGTCATCCACCTCATGAGACATTTCCGCCGCGTCTCTCCCCGCCGTTTCTGTGCGACAGGACAAATCCGCCGATTGAGCTGGTAGAGTGTAATATTTGGCAAAGTAAAATTGGCGAAGTTTAAATTGATTTACACTGCATTGTGTGTGTGTTTTTTTTTTTTTTTTTTTTGACTTCTTTGCGATTTTCCCCCTAATATAAGTAGTCCGGGAATAAATTCCGCTTTTTTGATTAGGTCTTTGTCGCCAAATGAAGATGTGTCGCCAAGAATGAAAATTTAAAACCAGTAACCCCTTTCTCACCCTTGGAAATGGCGCGGCGGATTTGTCCTGTGCCAGTCAGAGGGGGAATAGGAGTCGCGGCGGAAATGTCCCATGCGGAAAAAAGGGGGATAAAATTTGCGGCGGATATGTCCTGTTCCGAATAATACAGCAGGTGTAAAACAATCAATCATGCTCACGAGTTTAGGATTCAAGGGTACATAATATCACGATTCGTTTATCAACTCTTCTTTGATAGACAAAATGATTTTTTTTTAATGACCTCATGTTTTAATCATTATGAGAATGTTTTCTAATACCGTACATTATTGTGCCGTTTTAGTTAAATTACTTAAGGTTTAGCAAGTAATTGTCTTCAAATGTTAAAAACGATCCTTTATCATCACATTCGCAGCAAATTCTTATGTAATATTTCTATTCCTTTGTCATGAACCAGGCCCACTATGCAACACATGCAATGTAAATCAGACAGTGTTACATATTTTATGTAACTGCCCAAATTTTAATCATATACGTTTTAAATATTTTAATCGTTTTTATCCATTTTTGGCGGAATTACTTGGGGACCCACCCCATCCTAATTTGTTTCCCTTTTTACATGAGATTGGTTTTATATCCATAATTTAGTGTTTTTACTTCCTTTTACGTAGTAAAGGAAGTATTGTGATCACGAAAAAAATTTCACTCAAATTTCGGTCTAAATTTTGACTTTGCTCACCCCTGAATGAATGTCGCGTAGTTTTTTCGACCTGTCAGCACGTGCATATGTACCTAACAACATACAAACAGCCGAAAAATCAATTTCGACCACCCCCGAGTAAATTACGACGAGTTTTCTCGTGACGTCTGTATGTACGTATGTGCGAATGTATGTGCGGATGTATGTGCGTATGTGGCTCGCATAACTCAAAAACTATATGCCGTAGAAACTTCTAGCTTGGTATGTAGGCTCTGAGGATGGTCTAGTTGTGCACCTCCCCTTGTGGTTGCATTCGAATGTTCCCAAAAGGGTGTTTTACCCCTTTTTTGGGGTAAATCAGTGTTAATTTCAATGCAAACTCAAGTGATATGAATTGGCGCGACCACTTGGCGATATGTCGCCAAGCTTTTGGTCGCCAAGTGTTTGACGCCAAGTTGGCGACATATCGCCAAGTTGGCGACAAATTTGGCGAAAAAATTATTTTTTGAATTTGGGTTCAACTTGGCGCTATTGGCGATATTTTGCGAAAAATTCACTGAATGATATTAAAATCAGCAATACTTAGAAAAATAACCATCTTACTACTATTATATATGCGAAAGTTTGTATGGATGGATGGATGGATGTATGGATGTATGTTTGTTCCTCTTTCACGCAAAAACTACTGAATGGATTTTAATGAAACTTTCACCATAATGTAACTTATACATCAGAATAACATCTTACTACTATTATATATGCGAAAGTTTGTATGGATGGATGGATGGATGTATGGATGTATGTTTGTTCCTCTTTCACGCAAAAACTACTGAATGGATTTTAATGAAACTTTCACCATAATGTAGCTTATACATCAGAATAACACATAGGTTATAATTTATAACGATATTCGAAAAAGTTAGATTGGTAGCGCTTTTTCATTCCAATTTAAGGTACATTTTTCGCACAAATCCGAGAAGGCTTCCAACAAACTAATTCAGTATTTAGTGCATCATCTCAACTCCCTGTCGATCGCTAGAATTGCATGTATCATTTCCACTTTTCGCATTAAATTTTCAAGGCTTTTCTCAAGTCAAATCAAAAAGTAAGTTTTTTTTCAGCTTCATTTTAAATATCCGGACTTTTACTTAGATATTGGAAACGCTCGCGCGCTCGCTCTCTAACGAGCTTTTACCATGATTTGTATTTTAAAACATTTTGTAATCTTGGTTGTAAGTTTTCGCGAGTTGTTGTAAATATGTGTTTTAGAGTATCGGTAACGTAATCGCTTGAAGAGATTGGCAACTAATAAATGGATTAGGTTGATAATTGGGCAGTTACTTAGTAGCCAGTTGAACAGGAATTTTGCCAAATTTGTTGCAAGAAGATTTTAATAACTGAGATTCTCGGCGATTTTTTGAACTGACACCAGTTTTTGTGACAAACACTTTTGTAAGAAAATAGTACTTTACTTCTTACACGACGTAACCAAAATAAAACGATTATTGTCTGATATTTATCGACTGCGGCAAAATCTTAATCATCGATAGAATACTCCCACATTTGAAAAAGTTCAGTTTTTTTCTTTTTCTTTTGTTTCCCGATTCCGTATATTTGACCTTTTTAAAATTATGTCAAAACGTAAAGTAATCCGCATACTAAATTAATAAAGCCCTTAAACAAGACTAAAATTACCATTAATTTGCGTTTTTGCATAAATAATTGTCAAATGTTTCCATTAATTTCGAAATCATTTAGGACAAAAACTTTTAGCATCATTTTATGGTCAGCAATAGTATCTCAGCATTTGATGACTATTTCTCTGACAAAAATTAGTGACATAATATTTCTTAATGTATTTTCATAAAGTAGGGAGGGGAGCAAAATTATCCTAGGTATAACAAAACAGTTACCGCAAATTTGGCGACATTTTAAAAATCGTCAAAGCGGTGTGTTTTGAGTTCTTTCAGTTCAGGAAAAAAAACCCAAAGGTGAGTATAAATTCTGTACCTCAGAACCAGACTAACGTAAGTCCATTTTGGTAACTTTTCAGGAGGAGGGAAAAACGATTGTCGGATGCATGCAAAGGATGGGATTCGCGCTTTTTAATGTTGCTAAATAATTGTAAGGAATTTGCTTTATAGAATACCGTTCTCATGGGTCGATGAAAAATAAAGTTCTTCATATAATCTATATACAGGGTGTCCACTCCAATCGTGGACCAATAGCTAATTTCTAAACCGTTAGAGATAAGTATATAGTTTATTTGGGAAAAAATCTCCAAATTATGAAAGGAATTTTGTGTCTATTCAATGTTTTTCAAAAAATCAAATTTTGAAAGAGTTACGAAATTTAAATTTTTATACAGCCCCCCAGTCCTATCAATCATATTTAGTAAAACATTCTAGACACTGTAACGTTTAAAACTAAAAAAAAATCACTCTTCTACGACAAAAATTGACCGAGTTATGACGTTTTGAAAAATCAAGATTTTGAAGGATTTCGCATACGGTCCTTTAAGCGATCTCTCGATGACGTCATGAAACAATGCAAAATCTTGATTTTTCAAAACGTCATAACTCGGTCAATTTTTGTCGTAGAAGAGTGATTTTTTTTTAGTTTTAAACGTTACAGTGTCAAGAATGTTTTACTAAATATGGTTAATAGGATTGGGGGGCTGTATAAAAATTTAAATTTCGTAACTCTTTCAAAATTTGATTTTTTGAAAAACATTGAATAGACACAAAATTCCTTTCATAATTTGGAGATGTTTTCCCAAATAAACTATATGCTTATCTCTAATGGTTTAGAAATTAGCTATTGGTCCACGATTGGAGTGGACACCCTGTATATAAAGATGACGGTGTTCGTTTGTAACCGCTGGCCA
>JAXGGA010024753.1:0-11553 GCA_038373865.1 Uloborus plumipes | reverse complement strand
ATGTGCTTAAAACAAAGAGGAGATCCTAAAACTAAAATTAATTCACAGCTTACGGATAAGATAGATCAAGAAATAAGCTATTGGAAGAATTTATTACACAGAGTCGTTGCAGTAATAAAAGCTTTAGCTTCTCGTGGGCTACCGTTTCGAGATTCAGAAGAGGTATTTTTTTCCCAACTTAAACGGAAATTATATGATGGTGCTTGAAGTTCTTGCTGAATTTGATCCTTTTCTGGCTGATTACATCAGAAAGTATGGAAATCCAGGAAAAGGGAAAGTTTCCTACCTTTCATCGACAATATGTGATGAATTTAATTGAAGTGCTAGGAAAACAAATACTCTCCAACATTTTAAATGATGCTAAAACGTCGAAATATTTTTCAATAATTGTGGATTCAACTCCGGACGTTTCCCATGCTGATCAATTATCCTTCATAATACGCTATGTTTCGAAAAGTGGAGAGCCAGTAGAAAGGTTTTTAACTTTTCTCCCAAATGTTGGATACAAGGCTGCTGATATGTTTGCTGCGGTTACAGAAAATCTACAACTTTTTGGGTTGGATCTACATAAATGCCGTGTACGATATCTTGCGATATAATAATCTTACGATAACGCGTCAAATATGTCTGGCATGTATTCTGGTTTGCAGGCCCGAATTATTCAAGCTAGTCCACTTGTATCCTACGTCCCATGTGCAGCTCACTCTCTAAACTTAGTCGGCACTCATGCAGTAGATTGCTGCATATAAGCTGTTTTGTTTTTTTCTCTGCTGCAAGAGCTGTATAACTTCTTTTCAAGCTCGACACATCGATGGGCAATATTAAAAGAACATAAGACCAAAACGCTGACCATTAAAAGCCTATCTACTACAAGATGGTCTGCGAGGCACGATGCTCTAAGAGCTTTGCAGGAAGAATGGCCTGCTATCGTCAATGCCCTAGATGACTTAGAAAAGGACCCAAATAAAAAATCAGGTACCCGAGCAGAAGCTAGAGGATTGTTCATGAGACTGGATCGCTTGTAACTTATGGCTCAATTGTGGGGCACAATTCCTTTTCGATTGCACAAAACTAACAAATATGTGCAGAGCAAAAACACAGATTTAACAGCTGTGGTAGAGGTTATAAAATCCTTAATTGGGTTTTTTAAAAAGTTAAGAGATCAGTTTGATCTCTATGAAAACAAAGCTCTCAGTGTTTCCCAAAATAAAACTTTTGATCGTGATGAAAAACGCAAGTCAACTAGAAAGCTTCAAGCAGACGAGTCCCGATCTGGCGAAGTTTGCTTTTCTGGAAGGGACAATTTCAAATGCAATACATTCTTGCCTATAATTGACAAAGTGACTGCTGAAATCACAAAGAGAATGGTTTCCTATGAGGAGATAGTGGAAAAGTTCACTGCTATCCTGAAATTATGGACTCTAACGACATCAGAGCTTGCTGATAAGGTGGAAAAACTTGTAAAGATTTTTGAGAACGATTTAGAGTTGTCGATTTTAGATGAACTAATTCATCTTAAATCACATATTTTAGCCAATGAAATCGAAGTTAGAAAGCCCCTTCCACTGTACAAATGGCTCACGGAAAATGATCTGTAAGAAATATACCCAAACGTGGAAATCGTGCTCAGGATGTTTGCTTGCACACCAGTGACAAATGCATCAGCTGAATGGTAAGATCAAAAATCGCACCAGCAACAGCTGATTCTGAACTAAATAATTTAAATTTAAATAAAATAAAATGATAATGCTTATGATAAGTTTTTTATCTAAAGAAATTTCTGACAGCATATTAGGTCTAAATAAAATATTGTAGTTTAGGTTGCTATGACAACTCTTTATGAACGCATCAATTTCTATTGGTGACTTTAAAATATTTACAAACTGCTCTATTTTTATGACTATTAGCAAATTTAAAATTGTATGTATTTGCGTGTGTATTTGTGTTTAGAAAGATTTTAATGTTTGCTTCATTTCTTTCAAAGGTCTTTTTCCTGCTTGAAAAGAGTCAAAAATTATCATAGGTCTACAATTAAGCAAGCAAAACTTAACTCTCTTGCTCTTTTGTGCATCGAAGCCGATGTACTGAAAACAGTAGACTAAGCAACCACGATTGATTCATTTGCACGGGCCAAGGCACGAAAAATTTTTTTTTTAGAATGAACAGACGCTGCAATAAGTTTGTGTATGTACATAGGAAATTTTGAGCTGTATTGTAAGTAATGTATTTAAACTATTTAATTAAATTTAAGAACGAATGTCTTATTGTGGAAGTAATTATTGTCTTACTTTCATTATTAATTTCAAATTCCTTTCTAGCAATAAATTGGACTGAGAATGTTATACAAATGCCACCGAAAATATTTATTTCTTCTTATATGATAAATTATCAGAATTCTGTAGTATGCAATTACGCATTATTTACTTGGGCTAGGACGTAAATAAACGTTAATCCGACCCTGTCTACATGGGATGGAATCCATTGAAAGTAGACTTCATGGAGCTTGGAGATGAGCTTTAGGCAGGGATTCAAGTGAAACAGCACTGCGATCGCTTCGAATTGCAATCGCTACTGGAAGTGAATTACATTATCATCAACTTAAATTGGCATGACGTCACTACGGGTGGAGCCAATAAGAGCTCACAAGCACTCAGCGATCTCCTCTTATTCGCCAAGTAGGCTGTGACGTTTTATCTAGCTCGTTTTTCATAGGCAAACGTCACGCTGACGTCACGATGTTTTTATCAAGAAACGTTCTAATGTAATTCATTTCCAGTCGCGATTGTAATTTGCGATTGCCTGTTTCACTTGAATCCCTGCCTTAGTTTAAGGAGGAAAGAAGTGCTGGTTTTATCACCTATTGCAGTCCAGTTGTGGAGGTGGTGTATAGAGCTACGACTGTCTGAAAGGATCCAGAAATCTCCATAATCACTGTCATTAAGAATGGCCTCAAGTCCCTGTTCAATTGCTATTAACTCACTTTTGAAGATTGAAGAGGTTGCGAAGGCTGATAGACAGTTTCCCCCCCGGTTTCTCAATGTAGATGCCACTACCGGCGTGGTTGTCTAGTTTACTGCCATCCGTATACAATTTTATGGCATTGTCCGGGATCTTGTTTATGATCTCTAATGCCAACTGTTTGAGATGAGCAGGAATTAATTCCTTCTTGATGATTGGGATATAAAAACTGAAGTTAAAATGGACTCTGTGTAATCCTTCTGAGGGATTGAGACACGTTAATAAGGAGTGGGGTTCAACCTGACTGTAAGGCAATTGCAGAAGTTTAGCCTGGCTGAAGGGACTGTTCTTTTTAAGTCTTTGGTGGTTATTCCAGTTCTTTAAATATACGAAAGTTCTGTTATGCTGACCGTAACTGGACAGTTTATTGAAGTACTTGGTGAGGATTGCCTTTCTCCTAATTTGGAGTGGTCGCAGATTAGCTTCAAAGAACAATTTCCCTAGGGCCAACTGCGTCTTAATCCGGTAATAATTCTAGCTGCACTGAGTTGAACCTTCTCCAATTGGTCTAAGTAGGTGGCTGAAGCACAGCTATTAACGCGGAAACCATACTCTAAAATGGGTCTGATAAATGTAATATAAGTATTTCTGAGAGTGAGAGCATCGGCGCCCCAGTCTCTGCCAGCTAAATATTTAAGGATATTTAATCTTTTTCTACTCTTTAAGACAATATGATCGATGTGTTTATTGCTTGGCCATTCGGGATCTAAAATATATCCCAGATATTTAGGATGCTTCCCATAAGTAAAATCCTGGTTATCCATTTTTAAAATTGGCTGGAAATTATATAATAGTTTAAGAGCCCATGAGTGCCAGACCTACGTCATTTTATAAAGGCACGAAATTTTTCTGCGTAAGCACACCACAGCACGTACGAACAGTTCGCTATTAGTTAACACTTTACCGACCGGGCGTCGATTAATCGACGTTTTGTTCCCAGCGCTTACCGACCGGGCGTCGATTATTCGACGTTTGCTCTCCGGCGCTTACCGACCGGGCGTCGATTAATCGACTTTGAACCGATCTGTGGATTTTATAGTTTAACAATAAAATGGAAATTGGACGATCTGCAGCTGAGCGGGCGGTGAAAGGGCATAGGATGTTCGAATCGCTACCGGTCGGTAAAGTGTTAACTTGAGTCACGCTGGCTTTGGTGAGAAACAGGTAGCAAAGGTACGTAAAACTGCTACCCAAAAACGTCATAGTATAAAGCGTAATTTTTTAATATGTTGTAAGGCGTACTATTAGAAGTTACACCTTACAATACCAGACACTTTGCACGCTGGCCTTGCGTAGCCAGACACTTTGAAGTTGGTAAAAATGTAAGCAAATTTACGTCATTTTATAAAGCGCAATTTTTTAATATCTTGTAAAAGGTACCAATCGAAGTTACACCTTACAATGTCAGACACTTTGCATACTGGCCTTGTGTTACCGTAAATTTTAAAGGGTGTCTGACGGAAAACCTCCGTCAGACAGCCCTAAAATTAGAAAAAAGGAAACTGCGCTGTCCTTTTATGAAACCTGAATTTTACTAACATTAGTTCGTCAAATATTTGTCATAGTTTCCCAAGAAACCGGACAGTTTCGAAGTGTAAAAGTTCTGCAAGACATCGTCCAAGGTTAGATGTAGATTCGAGATTTTATCATATAAGCAAAAATGAGTGGTGAAGTTTGGTGTATCAGATACCTAACTACTTAGAAAATATGTACAAACTTTTTAAAAATAATAATTGCTGTAATTTCAAATTGAAACATTAATTATTAATATATTACTAGAATAAAAATTATATATTGTGATAATTTAATAACTGTACTAAACCATTATTATTGATTATGAACATAGTAAGAACATAGCTTCAGTAATAAAACACTTAATAAGCGCATAGTTATTTTTTATTGATGGTAATGGTTTATAGAAATATGCTTTCATCAAAAATTCTTATCAAAATCATCATTATATTTGTATAGTTATGTATTTAATAATTTTCATTATTGTATTCGTTCGGTTCATTTTCTTCATCACTGCTACTCCAACTCGTGTCCTTATCATTTTCCTTATCCTCTTTATCAGTATCTGTAAGTATATGAACTGCGTTTTACAACCTTGAATGGCTACGGCAGTAGTTTCCAAACTGTTTTAATCTAATCCTTTTCATTCAATAAATAATTTATCAACCTTAAATTTCACGAGAATCTTATTCATAAATGTATTTTTAGTGGTACAATTAGTTTAAGATGTTAAAAAAACCACATCATAAAATTCGCTTTAGAAACCACTATTATTCAGTTATAATATTTACATGAGTAGTTGTTTAGATTTATTACATTAAAAAAATCTTACAAAATTTTAGATGAAAAGATCTTTACTATACTGGCAAAATGTTAGTATAATGTTGATGTGATTGGTGAGCTAAAAGCCCGTATAACTATATGCATGCTCTATAACTATATTTTTGAGCGCAAATACTTTCTAAATCTTATTGAAAATAAATTTCTATTCGTAATGCGCATGCTCAAAGCTAGAACACATAGAGATGACGCTTTTCTTATTTTTATTTTCTGCTTCGGATTTGACATTGATTTTCTTCAACAATTTTAGTATCAAATGCGTCCCCCCCCCCCTCTCCTTACAGTTATCCTTTGCTCCCTAGAAAGGTTCGTCCCCCAGATTGGAAACCACTGAGATAAATTTATGAAGAAAGGATTTGAAATAAAAATGATATACCTGTTAGAGTTTGAAGCGAATCACTGACAAAGTTTGGTTAACTGATCTCCATCAAACCATTTGAAATGGTGGGTGTTCTGATCTCGAAGCCAACCGTTTTTTTCTGGCCAATACACACAAGGGTTCTTCATGTGAGCCTTATTTCAAATAGATGATACGTAGTTTGCTCTCAAAACTTCTAATAGTACGCCTAACATATTAAAAATTACACTTTATAAAATGACGTAAATGTGCTTACATTTTTACCAACTTCAAAGTGTCTGGCTGCGCAAGGCCAGCGTGCGAAGTGTCTGGCATTGTAAGGTTTAAGTTCTAATAGTACGCCTTACAATATATTAAAAAATTACGCTTTATAAAATGACGTAAATTCGCTTACCTTTTCACCAACTTCAAAGTGTCTGGCTGCACAAGGCCAGCATGCAAAGTGTCTGGCATTGTAAGGTGTAACTTCTAATAGTACGCCCTACAACATGTTAAAAAATTACACTTTATACTATGACGTTTTTGGGTAGCAGTTTTACGTACCTTTGCTAACTATTTCCCGCCAAAGCCAGCGCGACTCAGCTTAACGAATAGCGAACCGTTCGTACATACTGTGGTGTGCTTACGCAGAAAAATTTCGTGCTTTTATAAAATGACGTAGGTCTGGCACTCATGGGCAGTGGTCGGAAGTAGCGCGCTACAAGTAGCGAAACTACTGTAGTAGCTACATATTTTAGTAGTTTGGTAGTGTAACGCACTACTTTTTTTAAGAAGTACAGTAGTGAGTAGCGCGATACAAAAAAATAGTAGTTTTTAGCGATTTCTGGAAACTACTTTTAAATTAAAAAAATAAATAGTAAATGAAAAAAATTAAAAAAAAGAGAGAACGACGGAAAAAAATAAGGTTCTTCTTGAGGCGAATATTCGTAAAAATTGTAAAAAAAAAAAAAACTAAAAAGGACAAATTTTAAAGCAAAAAATTTTTTAGCAAAAAAAAGGAACAAAAAGAAAAGTAACAAATAAATTCAAAGACAATTCACATTTCTATTCCATATTCGAATGAGGTAATTTTTTAATTTAAACCACATTTCGAATTTTTTTCGGTCGATCCTCAATCGGTGTATTCTTGTTATTTATTTATTTTTAAAAAGTAGCGAAGTAGCAACTACATTTCAAAAGTAGTGTAGCTCGCTACATTTCAAAAAAAGTAGTTGTAGCTGTAGTTAACTACATTTATAAGAAAGTAGTTGTAGTTGTAGTTCGCTACGAAAAATATGTAGTTTTTCCAACCACTGCTCATGGGCTTTTGCTCTATATAACGTTTTGTTGACTTCATGACTTCATTGAGAGTGTTTGTAAATTAATTAAACTATCAAAACTCCTTTTTCCTGTTTGTGCGAACTTAAAAAAACTCTTATTTTAGTTTCAGTGACAAAACCAAAAACAAATATATTTTATGTATAATTTTAAGCATAAATAGATAGATATTTAGGAATGCTATATTTTTGTTCTCTTTGTCATATTAGTTACGGTTAGTTACAATAATTGTCTAACAGTTATTGATATCAACCTATTTTGTACAGAAACATTCTTATTCATGCTGTCACTAAACTATATTGCTTGTTTTAGACTTCTGAGTCGACTTTTTCACTTATGCGTCTTTCTCACTTATGCACCTTTTTCTGTTGGTCTCTTAGGTCGGCGCATAAGTGAGAGTTCACTGTAATTATTTTTGGGTTTGTTTTCAAGTAAATTAATTCGCATTGTCTCTATGAAAAAGTATAGGTTATTTTCCAAACTGTATTTGAAAATGCTGGGGGTGCGGCACACCCCCTGGCACCCCCGTAAATCTGCTTATGACTCTAAGATCGAGAGACCCCTATAAAATGAGAAAAATACAACCCCCCCCCCCCCAAATTCAATTTCGCAGTTTTCTGGGGGCTTGACCATGACCCGCTTTTAGATACTGTATGAACGTATTTCTTAGTAACAAGGTGAAAACGTTATGTTGTTCTGGGCAGCAGTCACAACGAATCGTTAGTCCTTTTTCCCCTTTTTGTACGAAGTACAAGAAGTATAGTAATCTCAAAATATATTACACTCAAAAATGCGATTGTAGACCATCATTGATCACATTATCTTGCCGACAGTTTTGCGACATTGAAGATTCAAAAACCTAATTTTAGCCAATCTTCGACGATGTTAGGAAGAGGAAATTTTTGGGCGCTCTCTCTGTGAAACTTTTCCGAAAATTGAAGTCCTGAAAACGAAGTTTAAGATGATCTTTTGCAATGTTGGTGAGAGGAGGACATTGGGGTCCTCTTGGTAATGCCATTATACGGAGGGGGAGTTCGTAGGACACCATCGACAATTGGTCAAAATTGATATTCTAGAATAAAGATGTTATAGGGAGGGGGCTTTGGGGCCGTGCCCGTTAATTTTTTCTAAATAGGAGCCCCAAAACAAAATTTTAGGGGAAAGGGAAGTTTCTGTCATTCGCAGTATGATGTACTCCGCGGGAAAAAAAGAGGAGGGGGGGGGGCAGACACGTCATTTCGAAATTTTCCACGGGGAGGGGGGGACAAGGGTGCATACACAATGTAAAATTTACCAAAAGTGGCGAAAACCACGTCCACTTGTATGCCAATACATTGATTTCCCAAAGTCAGGAGGGGGCAGTTGACCCCCAGCCCCCTCCCTAAATGACGAGCCTGGGGGGGGGGGGACGTTGCACCCCAAAAAATCGGTTTTAAATGCTTTTCCTTGCCAAAGTGAAACAATATTAAAGTAATGAAACATTTTGTTCACAAATGCGCTCTTGAAAATGAAACTTCATTTAGCATTTGACAAGCCTATTTTGTGAGTGTTTTTCCCTCTCAAAAAGAATAATCTCATAGTAGTTGGTGTAAAAAAAAATGTTAGAGAATTGAAGGGCTTGGGAGATGAATTGGTTAAGTGACAAAACAGAAACTGCGAGTAATTAAAGTTCAAAGTTCTATTGTTGTCACTGTTGCAGCTTTTTTTTTTTCAGGTTTTGTCATTAGTGTGCGTATGAAAATGGTCTTTTGACATCTACTATTTAATGTACGAAGTTTTATTTGCTTACCTGTATCCATTGCTTGTCATAGTAGAAAGTATTCATTTTTTAAAAAATAACTTAACCCCTTCATCCTCCAAGCTCTTCAATTAATATGAGCAACACACACACATTTCCAAAGGAAAAAAAAATCTCCTTGATACAAAAACGAAACAAATTTATTAGCCTCAAATGATCTCGGAATCATTATTTTCTACTCGAATTACGGCGGATGAGGTCGGCGTGCTCTTCCGCCGGCGCTCTTATTAGCGTAGGACTCCGACTGAGGGAAAAAAACTCAATTATGATTAAATAGACCTTGATGAGAAGACATGAAAACGAAATAAAAAAGTTACACCAGCAGCGTCAGCGTAATTTCTCTCCATCTGTAATGAGTCCTCGGGTATTGTGAGGAGTCGGACTTCGTGAAAGTTGGAAATTTCACTAGGCGGCTGGTGTACCGAAAAAAGGGGGGGGGGGGGGAGGGGGGTCAAAAGAAATATGTTTGTGTTCGTGCGTGTGTGGGGAGGGGGATGGAAGGCAGAATTTCTGAAAGGGTTTCTTTAAAATTTGATTGTATATTATTGTATTTTAACATTTCTGATTAAATGACCTCTACAAAATGCGGAATATGGTCAGAAAAAATCAACCAGGCAAAAATGGCTGACCCTTACAATTTCAAATTCTATTGTTACAAAATAACATGAAAAAAGTTGGAAGTTTCATCTTGTTTTTGGAATTTTCAGTTTTTATTTTGGTGAAATAAATCAATCCACTCAGTAAAAATTCGTTTTTCACTCGATCATTATCTTTTAACTCTGAAAAATGAGGGGACAGTCGCCCCCCTTGCCCCCTCTGTACGAGCCGCCTATGCTCGTGGTGAGCAGTTGAGTTCCGGAATTCTAGAAAAATCAGTCTTTCATTAAGCAATCACGATTTCTCATTACTTTTACTTGACCGAAGTTGATGTTCCTTTGGGTTTTCACTCGTTTCTGTTAGCACATAAGAAGCAGAAGTAATTGAGAGGCATTGGGACAGAGAAAGTAACTTAAGAAAAATCTTTTCCTTTATTTTCAAAAATACTTATTCAGTTGATGCATTTAAAAAAAAAAGCAAGCACGATTGCTTTTTGTTTTCATTCGACCGTAGTTGATGTTTCTTTGATTTTTGACCCCCCCGCCTCAAACACACACACCTTAATGCTGTTTTTTTTTTTTTTTTTTTGAAGAGAATTATGTTAAGTTGTAATATTAAATTAAGTCAATTCCCGGGGCCAAGAGTCATATCGCTCACAACTTTCAATAGCGTCACACCTTTAAAAAAAAAAAAAAAAGAAACGTGATTCTTTAAGAGAGCGATTTTACAGTTTAAAAGTAAGATACAATGCAGTAAAACGACATATAAGGCCACTGACTGAATTTTTATCTATGCATAAAGTTTTTTTCAAGAAATTCTGATGCTTTTTTCTCTGAAAGTGTAAGTTTAAAAAACTTGCGTTCTATTTATGACGTTCTTGTTCTAAATTTCAAAAATAATGTTTGAAATAGTATCTTAAAATATGTCGTTATCGTAACAAATTGCTTTCCTTACAATACCGACAATACCGACGAAAAAGCAAATAGTGCGTTTTTGATCAAAGGATAAGAACGGAAAATGGTCTTTTTTTGTGTGGGAGACTGTTTTTTGGAATAAATAATACTTTCTTTCACTAAACGACATTAATGCTTCATGCCCAACAGATTGAGCACATCCCAAGATGTGACATTCTTAAAAGGAACATTTCTAAAATAATTGAAAATACAAAAACGACACTTTTGCTCGTTAACGGCGAAATATTCACTTGTAGAAATGCAGGTCTTGCAGACACATACTACTCATTCATGACATTTTAAAAACAGGAATAACTTAAAATTGATAATTTTTGAGACATGGCGTTCCTGAAAGGAGTGAGCGATTTATGGAAACGAGAAAAGCAACGAGTAGGATAATAACGAAACATGTGATTGCGAAAAACATAATTTGTATTCAAGAGGTTAAAATTCAAATTCATGCTGTTTCTTTTTTTTTTTTTTTTTTTTGCTGAAAGAGTCAGTGTGCATGGAAAATTAAAATTAAAATGACGTTTCTTTCCGGAAGGTATATTATTGCCAAAAAAAAAAAAATAGTATTTTTTAAATAAAATAATTTATAAGTGGTAGTGTAACTACTGAATCAACCAGTAAATCCCCCCCCCCCCCCATGGAAAATTTGAAAAGACGATCTTGCCTGTACTTATATTTTATCCATCTATTTCATTGTGGTGAACCGTATAAGTTTTTGTGTGGGTTGGTTGCTTTTTCGTGAACATCAATTTTTACCATAGCATAACAGAAGCTTAAAAACAGTCAAACTTTAAGATTGAATTATTATTATTATTATTATTATTCTTGAAACGATAGGAACTCACAGTGGCGGCTCGTGCCTTAATTTAGTGGGTGGGCCCGCAATTATATGTTCCCCCAGTAATGCTTACAAAAAAAAAATGAAGGAAACAACTATTAAACTAATGCTGAGCGACATAAAATAATATTTAATTCTATTAATACAAATTTGCATTGCAAAATTATCTCATTTGATTTGATACATAGGTTTTATATTTTAAATGTTATACCAGCCTTAAGCGATCAATGTAATGATAATAACAATATTTTTCACAGACGACATACTTCCTATACATCACTAATGTTTCGCAAAGCTAGCTCTCAGTAAT
>JAXGGA010024752.1:0-11555 GCA_038373865.1 Uloborus plumipes | reverse complement strand
CAAAAAACTTCCTTTCCTTCTCTAGTGTCAAATTTGAAAAAAGAGGATGGGCTTTAGCTTGCCATCTGTTGTCTGAAAAGAAGTTCAACTAATTTACAATTTCAAATGTTTGTCATATCATAATTAAATCTTTAAAAAATATTGTTTTAATTTTTCGCACCTTTTTCTGTGGTTTGGCCTCTTTTTCATTTATGCTGATGAATAATATGCAATGAATAAAGAGATATTTTCCTTTTTTTCAGTTGGAAAGATCTCAGTTTTTGATACAGGGGGGGGGGGCGGTAGGAGGGAAATAATTGTAAGCATTATATAGCAGTCTCGACGTAGAATACACTTGCAGCCGTAAACTGAACAAAATTTTATATTTTTCTTGGCTGATACTTGATTGATTCCTCCTTCATGATTACCAATTTCAAGTTCATATTTGAGAAAAATTGATTAATTAACAAATATTTTTTAAAGTTTAGTAGCAAACATTTTGAAAAATGTTTTAAAAGTCTATTGTATATCTCTGTAATAATGTTTATAGTTTATCTATATTTATGAGGACACAAAGTGTTTGAGGATATTTCACCATGTGGTCACCAACTTATGTTGTTATTTCCACTGAATTCTAACATTATGTATTTTCTATTTCAGGCCTTCATAAAATATTATGATTGTGATGCCTTCTCAAAACAATTGCATCTCACCTTCAGCATTCATTGATAGTGTAACAAACAATTCTATCAAAAAATTGACTGCATTAAAAAATACCAAACATAATAATAACTGTAGAATTAATAGAGCTGTAGAAAATATGAATGCTGTTCCACATGAGCAAGTATGCGACACAAGTGAGCATTTAGCTAATTGTAAAAAAGCTGATTGTTGTCAGAAAAGTGTAGTATCATGTATTGATACTAACGTGAATGTTTACACTGACTCAAGATACCCTACAAATTTTGAGCACTTCTCATCAACTCAACCGTACTTTCAGAATCATGATGTAAATCTTATGTTAGAAAATTTTTCTAAGAAAACTGTTCAAGAGCGTGAGTTTTTCTTCCTTATTTAATAAACTGTTCTTATTGACACTGAACCTAAATTTGTATTTTTGATTTATATATTTAAAGTTTTCTCTAAATTATAACTCATAGTTAATCATGTTTTAGTTAAAGATATTTTAAATAATCACATGCAACTGATCAAATGGATGAACTAGAATCACTTGAATTATATAGTTAACTGATTACTATGATTCTATAATTTAAGCATGATTGGCTCTAAATGAGGAAAATTTCTAAATTTACTGTTTTTTCATTTGTGTTTCTTAAACTGGTGAAAATCGTGTCTTCAAAACGCATCCTTTACATAAGTATGATTCAACTGTGTTTAAGAACTCTTGAATTTATGTTACATATGTTCACTAAACTTTACTAATTTTATGTTTTTTTTTTCTTAATAGTGAATCAATATTCTTTGAAAGAGGTTAAAATTCTTCATGAACATTTAACAAATTCTGTGGAAAGTAAGTATTTTCATATGCTATAGATATCTTAATTACATTTAAAATCCCCACATTGTCGAATTATTATTAAATGCATTAAAAACAGTGAACATGTCTTAGAGATTTGTACTTAAAATTAAAAAAGCCTTTTACTGAGAAACCACCAAAAAGTTCAATCTTATTTGTTTCAATGCTAAAAATTTGGTTTGATGTGTCTGCAGAGATCTAGTAATACTGAATTGGACTAGCACTGAAGCAGCGTTTTTTAGAGAAAGAGAAATAAAGAAAATGATGATTATAATAAAAATGATTGCATCTTTTAAACATTAAAAAAAAAAAAAAATGCAATAAAAGCAAAATCAAAGTACCAAAACAAACTTTTTAAAGCCTTAACATTGCTCTTGAAAAACCTCCCCCCTCCCTTTTTTTACTCTTGAAAAACCTTTTTCTCTTTTTTTTTTTTTTTGCATGAGACTAAATGTAGATTTTGTAAATCAATAACTAAAAGCTAATGTAATTACAAGATTAAGTCATACCTGACTGGTATAGGTGTCAGACGACATTAGGTACAGTAACTCTGATTAAATCAAACCCTGGAAATAAACCCTAATATGTGTTAAAGAAAAAAGTAGTATTATCTCCAAGAAGTTGTAACTCCAAAAAAAAAAAAAAAAAAAAAAAAAGAACCCTATAAGCTGGATATAAAAAATATAACAATTTATTTTGAAGAAAGAAAAACAATCGGATTTTTTAACAATTTAAATAAATATTTTTGATTAAAAAAAAGACTTTAGAAACACCAGTTATTAATTAATTTGCATTTATAGATATCATTAAACTTGAAGTTAATATTTGTAAAAAATACTAAACCATTAGATTTGAAGTTTTTTTCATAAAAGTACGAACTTTGATAATGTAATGTAAAAACAATTTAATACATGCATATGATTCAAATTTAATGTTGATGGTATAGTAACATACTATAAATACAGAAAAAGTAGGGAAAATAAACGACTTACATCAGAGTTAAGTGAAAAAAGTAAAGTATAAATGTTTTCAGTTTTTTTAAACACATTATATATATTAGAATTTTTTTGGATTTACTTCTACTCTTTATGTTTTAACATGGTATCTTGAAGTCAGATACAGGAACGCTCTGACATGAGGTCACTGTGACCTCCCAATAGTTTCTGTATTCGGCAATTTGAAGACAATATTGCAACATTGAGATTTTTTGTTCTTTTTAGTTTTCTAAATTGTGTTTTCAATGTTTTTTCTCACTAAATGTTATGCATGTAAGACGTGTGCATGCTTGTATTTTATCATTCCGTAAAATTGGAACTTTGTTCGGAAAATTGATAATTTTCCCCTTCCCAAAAATTTTAGTTTGGGGCGCCCCTGGTCAGATAGCTACTCATTTTCATTTGACAACTGTCTAGTAAAAGTTAATGAAAATCTACATATTCAGTTTAGAAGTATAGTTACAGAAAAAAATTAACATACTTGGAACTCTTCATTTGATACATATTTTTAAAATATCTTTATTTAAATTTATACGTACATTCTAAAAATTTTTTTACAAGAATTTAGGGTTGAAGCAGTATTAGTTTTCCTTTTTCATATTGTATAATAACTATAGTAATAAGCCTCATTTATAGGCTTTTTAATTTTTTAGTATATTGTCTTAAAGTGAGATAGCTGATAGTTTTCTTTTGAAAACTTTCTTTTAAAACAGGGTTCGTACGCTCCTTACAAACTCCTGCTTTTTAACAAGAGAAAATAAGGGCCCTTAAAACTCCTGAATTTTGCCTTTATCTCCTTACAAACTCCTTAATTTTTATTCTGTTAAATATATTCTTCTACCACTAATCCCAACGGCGATTGCAGTGGTGCAAGTGCTGCGCCAATTGCACCACACTGCGCCAAATGAAGAATCTTGCGCCATCCTGCTCCCAAACGCACTTTTTGATCGAAATTGCGCCTGACTGCGCCAAAACGGCCGCTTTTCTAGCGAATATCGCGAAAAAGTGGCATAACTTCTGCTTTTGTTAACCGTACGTTGTGACGGTTGCTATGGCGATGTTCTAAACACGTGCGTCGCGAAAAATATTCTCCTTATCTGAAATTTCAATCCTTTTGCATCTTGCAAAAATTTTGATATTTTTCAGAATCCAAAATTATTTTGACATCTGCTACCTCAGCTTAACTTATTTTATGTTTTATTTTGAGTAAAAAGTAACTTATTTTTAGAAGCATGTCAACATCTAGCATTTACGTCGCGAACGAAGCTTCCTATGTTGAAGATTTCAATCCAAATGCATCTTTCAAACATTTTAATATTTTTGACAATTAACCGTTATTTTGACAATAAATACCTTCCATTAGCTTGTTTTAGCTTGTATTTTGATAACAAATAATTAATTTTTTTTCTATTTATATACCTATTAATTTTTGCAAGCTTGATTTTAATTAGCATTAGGTTATCCATTGCTTCATTTTTTGGAAAACAATTAAAACAATCAAACACATAATGTTTAATTATGGCTTTGTACTGAAAGGCAGTATTTTGAAAAGTTGAATTTGTAAAATTATAATTTTAAAAGCTTAAAATATAATTTTCCATGCTACTAGCAGCAGTGCTCCCATTAGGTCATTAAAGGAAAGATAAAATTTTGATGTTGTACAAAATTCAGAGATACTTTATGGCATCTCATAATTATCTCATTCTGCTGTTTAGAAGTTCTAACCTCTTTAAGTTTTGTAACCAGCACAGATTTAAGCCATTAAAAGCAGAGAGAGAAACAAATTAAATGTGAAGCAGTATACAATAGTTACACAAGAAGCTTAATCCAATCAAGAGTCATCAGATTCTTTATTAAATTTAGCAAACCAACAACAAAAAACAGCTGTTAAGAACAATGTCTTGTCTGAAATCGAGTTGCAAAATGGATGTTAGAAGATGCAGAGAAGTTATGAGAAAGAGAAAGAACAGTAGAACAAAAAGAAACTAAGTTAAACTTTTAAATTAAGGTTCTTCAATTTTAAGCCCACAAAATCTTAATTTTGCATGATAAAACATAAAAAAAAAAACTTTAGTTTCCTTTTCAAGCACAAAGGTAGTTCCTCAATTTTAAACTAAAGCGCATTGTTAACAAAAGAAAATCCAAATGTTATTAATAATTATGCAACTAAAAAACCAAAAAATGTCTAAATTTTTCATATTGTCGTGGAAGCTTTAAACCAAACGTTTGCATTTCATACTTGACCACCACGAATGCGCTCCTAGGTTATTCATGGATAGGATTCTTTTCTAAAAAATGAAAAAGGTTGGTAGTATAAATGTAATTGTAAAAAAGTGGATGAGTTTATCATTTCAATTTGACTTTAGATGAATGTTCCAATTTCTATATCGTTGTCTCTGAAATTTGAGTTAATTACAGTGAAACATTTTGCTGTTCTCCTATTGAAACCACATCTAGTATTTTTAAACTATAAATAAAATTTAATAATAGTGCTTAGTTAAAATGCTAATATATTTCTGTACCTTAATGCAAAAACAACCAATGTCAAAATTCGTCGAATTGATATATACAGGTTCAAATACACTGGCGGAAAAAAAAATCCCAACACCAAGAAAAAATTGCCGTAGAGTAATAAAATTTGGGTAATGCAATTGTCTAGTTAACATGTTTAATTGATTAAATGTACAAAATCACTGGCTAATTTAAGCTCAAGAAAATGCTGTGCAAATGTGAAATTATGTTAATTTAATAGAGGGTGTAACCTCCAGAATTTTGAAGGCAAGCCTGCAAGCGTGAATGCATTATGTCATACAGGTGCCGAATGTCACTTTGTGGTATGGAGTTCCATGCTTGTTGCACTTGCTGTGTCAATATTAGGACCGTCATTGCTGACTGTGGATGATGCTCGAGGTGCCATTTCATGATATCCCATACGTTATCAATTGGAGACAGACCTGGTGATTTTGCAGGTCATGGTAACATGTCAGCACTCTGTAGAGCACATTGCGTTACAGCAGCGATGTGAGGGCGAGCGTTATCCGGTTGGAAAACGCGCTCTTGAATGCTACTCATGAAGGGCTGTACTACTGGTTAAATTAACAGACTGACGACAAATTTTCAGTCAGTGAGTTTGGGATAACCACAAGAATGCCCCTGCTGTCGTAGGACATTGCTCCAGAGACCATAACTCCAGGTGTGAGTCCCGTGTGTCTAGGCCGTAGACCGCTTGGATGCAGGCGGTCCCCTGGCCTCCTTCTGACCAATATACAGCCACCACTGGCACTAATTCAGAATCTGTTTTCATCAAAAATTACAACAGATCTCCACTCCGACCTCCAGTGAGCTCTGTCGTGGCATCACTGCCTTCGGAAAAGGTAATGGTTTGCAGTCGATGGAATACCGGCTACAGGCTGCCTGCCTAGGAGCTGTCCTTGAAGTAAACAGTTTCTTACCGTTCCTTGGGTCACGAGGGTACCAACTGCAGCTCGAATGTCAGCCGCAGATGCAGTACGATGCGCCATGGCCGTACGCAAGATTCGGCGATCTTCCTTCTCAGTCGTGCCACGTGGCAGCTCGGAACTCGATCTTCTTGAGGTAGTACCATCCCTTGACCATAGCTTTCAATAATCATGCATGGTGGAAACATTCCCACCCAAGTTTTTCTGCAATATCGCGAAATGAAAATCCACCTTCTCGTAGCCAAATTGTACGACCTCGTTTAAACTCGGTGAGCTGTTGATAATGGCTTCTTCGTCTTCTTAAAAGGTATTCCTGGCTAACATGAACGCAATTCGTCCAATTTCACGGAAAAATAATACACACGAGCTTCACAACACGCTTTTAAAACAAGCCTTATTTGCATGTTCTGAGTGACGCCAGCTGCGCCACACTTATGCGCGGAACGCGAAATTTCAATCGATGTCATCTTTCAGTTGTATAAACACGCCTACCAAATTTCGTTTTTCTAACACAAGTCTTTCTTGGTGTTGGGATTTTTTTTTCCGTCAGTGTATTTGAGTCTCCATAGGAATAGTTAGATTTGGTGTCTTAGTGTCGCTACACTGCTAAGGCGGTTTAAAACATTGGTTGTTGGTGTATGACAGAGGATACCTTCCTGTCCCCATTACGATAAAAAACTTATAACATCAAATTTTTGACATTGGTTGTTCTTGCATTAAGGTACAGATTTAAATTACTATAAATGTATGTGTTTATCACAGTCACATAGTATCTTATTCAAGCCTGTTCCTAAACAATTCTGACGCTCCCAAATGGTATTTTCACTGCTCCTGAAGATGCTCCCAAACCACATTTGGTCACTTGCACCCCTGCGATTGTGTTCGGGTTTTACACCTGAATTCTAGTATATTTTCGTGTTAAAATCGGAAATCCAGTATTTTTCGCTATGCTTTTATCTTCCCACATCCAAATTTTTTTTTCCTTGTTCCAAATTTTTGACGATTACATCCATAATTATTAGTAATATACATCATCTAGACCTGTTAAAATAACATTCTAAAATTGTTTTGTGTAAAAACATTGTTTTATTTTCCGCTCTTAAACTTTTGATGCCTTCTTTTAAAATCATACAATCCCTTTGCATCTGGTTTGAGAATCGAATTTTTCCGATTTTTTATGTTTACTTTGCTTTGCTTAGGGGCAAATAAGAGAAATGTCTTTTTATTTCTATTAAAATTGTAAATTAAAAATTTTCAAGTCAAATTCTGTCTTCCCTACAAGAGTTAAAAAAATTGAAATTTGAAATTACTTTTAAGTTTTTCTTCAATTACGTTGATTGTTATTAATAATATGAACATCATAGAGCTTTAAAATGTAAATTGTAATAATTTTACTTTGATAAATCCTTTAATGTGCCGTTTTTTCTTTTCTTTTTCTTGTTTAATGCATTCATTATGAAAATCGCGATCTCTTTGCATCTGCCATTGGAATAGGATGTTTTGCATTTGTGATATTTACTACTCTTTGTCACTAAGTAAACGACTGAAATTTCATTTTATTTTTTACAGGGATGAAAATCTTCCGCGGATCTGCGATTTTCCGCTTTCAGTATTTTTTTTTCTTTCCGCGATCAAAAAATTAATGTTGCATCAAGCTTAGAAAAAATAAGAAAAACATTATTAAAATGAAGCATAAAATAAGTTGATTTAAAGTAGTAGAGGTTGAAATTATTTCCAACTTCCAAAATAATGGAAATGTTTTTTGGATGCAGCAGGATTGAAATCTCAAGAATAACATGCAATTATCAGCGAACTATGTACTCTTTTTTGGCATGCTGCCAAAAACATCAGTTTCCATTGTAAGAGGTAGAAAGTAATGAAGTTCAGCTAAAATATTCAAGATCTTTGTCAAAAAATTGGGAAAATTATTTTGATCTTAAAAATTTATGAAAATAACTGAAGACCAATATTATGACCTGTATTAATTAGAGAATTTATTTCTTGAGGCACACATGTCTAATTCATCAAAAATTGCACCCCCCCCACCCCACTTTTTTACATTGTTGTGAATGATTTAAAAATAAATAATGAATGAGCAATTAAGAGCTTTGAAATTATTTTACTTTCGATTTCAGGACACAAATTCAGAGGAAATCTTGCATGACTAATTTCGTGGAATATGGGGAAAAAACCTATCTGAATTTTAAGACAGGCAATATTTCCTCTTTTTTGACTTTGGGCTGTTTTTATCCCTGTTTAGTTTGTCATTAAATTGAAAAGTTTTCAACAAAATTCTGTGCTCTTTAAGAGTGAAAATCGTCAAAAAGTTTAAGAAGTGTGAAAATTATTTTGGCCTCGACTATCTTCAATTAGCTTATTATTATTATTATTATTTTAATAATTATTTTATTTTCTTATGTGGATTCTAGTTACAAAATTTTTAATAAGTGTCTTGTTTTTGAGAAAGTACTAATTTTCAATCAGTACTTTTTTATTTTTTTAAATTCATTTTCAAAGTAAAATTTTTTCAAAGGTCCCCCCACCCCCCCATTGGCATTTGTTTTTTATTTTTAATCCTCTAATATTCAAGAAACAGTAAATGCATATTAAGTTTGTGTGTTTATTCAATATATTGTATGATGGCAAAAATAAATATTACAAGACTATAAATTTTTTTTTTTTAATATGTTGTTAAAAAATGCGTCTTTTAACTGAGGAATACTCCTTAAAAACTGAAATTAACTCCTGCAAAACTCCTTAAAAACTCCTTACTTTTAATTTTCAAATTTGAGTATGAACCTGTAAAAGTTCATAAAAATCTATATCTTCAGTTCAGAAATATAGTTACAGAAAAAAAAAAAACAAAAACAAAAACAAAAAACTTTGACCTCTTCATTTGATGCATATTTTAAAGATATCTTTTTTGTTTAAATTTATGTGTACGTATGCTTTGAATATTTTTATAAAAATTTAGGGTTGAAACAATATTAATTTTAGTTTTCCTTTTCCATTTTGGTTAATAACTATAGTAATAGGCCTCATTTTCAGGCTATTTTCTCACTTAAGCCTTTAGATTTCATCATTGTTTTCATTATAGAAAAATCCTGAATACAGTGGTTATTCATAAAAAGTAGTTGCAATTAATTTAAAAGTTTCCACTGGCCACTGACAAAAAATTTTGATTTTCAGGGAAAGTAAGGAGAGAATTGAAACTGATAAAGTGAAGAATAAACTCTAAAAACAAGATCATAAACAAAGACGAAATGTTGTACTGAATATGAAAAAGGCAGAATTAATTAAATGTAGAATTTTCAATAGGATTTGTAGGGTTTAAGTTTTGAAATGATTTGAATCAATAATTTTTACCGCAAATCATTTGATTTAAATTACTAACTGAAATCGCTAACACTCTGCCAAAACTAGCTCTCTAAAATTTCAATAACTTAGTCTGTGCACGACAAAGACGACTAATTATATTTTCCCTCATAACAGAACATTAACCAAATTTAGGCTCCTGCTTGTGCATATTTTCAGAGGAGAGAGAGAAAATAGCCCCTTTTTAAAAAGTATTTTTTCAAAATAGCTAATGGCAGGCAGGAAGAGAAATGAACACTTAAAAGAAAAGAACTGATGTAATTTTTAATGTTCAAATTTGCTTCAGTATTTTCGTTGTTTATTTCAAATATAAAATATTTGCCAAAATGTAACGCTATTAACTTTAAAATCGACATTGCTTTAAGAACTGCTATTTGCAACTGTGCTTTTTTGTAAATGCTTAAAGTGATCATAAACGAAAATACCCTTTCTACGAGTACACAAGTATACATGATATTTTTCTGGATTATTATAGAGGTTTCCAGCAAATTGGTGCAGTTATTACTGGAAAATGATGCACTTCAGGAAGAGAGTGATGCAAGAAATGTAGCAATTGAACAGCTTCTGAAAATGACCGTCAAAAATCCTGAAAATGAAGGAAAACCTGTCAAAATGTCTATACTTTTACCTCCAAATGACTGTGGTGATGATCTTTGTTAATATACTCTATTTAGTAAGGAACTTTTTTAAAATTTGAATTGGTCAAACATAAAATATTTAAGCCTACAAATGCTCATGTTAGTAAAACTTTTGTCAAATATATAATTATTTTTAGTTAAAAGTCATAATGTTTTTAAAACCTCTCAAACAAATTTTAGTTAAAGAATATTAGACAACCCAACTATTTGCTCACCGGTGCTATCAAGTACAGAATGTTCTAAAGATAAGTGACTGCCTTCTGAAAGTAGCTATTCACAGAAAATTTTATAAGAAAATTAAAAACCAGCATGTTGCTGAAAGTCCCATAAAAAGGCAAAATTTTACAAGTAACCAAACCAGCTGGTCTTTTTTTTTGGTGGGGTGTCAGTAAATTTTTTAAAGAATTCTGGAGAGTCGCAGTGGACATTATTATTTAGTAACTCTGACAACTTACGCTTAAGTCAGCCCATCTTCACAACCTTGTCTATGTTTATACACATTTTTATATCACACACAATTTTTAAATATCTATGCAGTTTGAAATCTGTATAAAAACCATACAATCAATGTTGCCAAAACTTTTTAGCTCTAATATGCCTTGGTCACTGTGTATATAATATTGAAAACTGATTATCTGTACTTTTCTAGTTAAATTGAGAATTAGTACTGCTTTCTGCAAAATATATATGCAATCTATATTTTCTAATTTTATTCAGTCGAGCCTATTTATTTCTAGTTTCACAAGGCAAAGAAAAATCCTAGATAAGGATGTATTGAGATAGTGGTTTTGATCAGGTTATAAATGTACAGTTGAAACAAAGAGTTGACAGATTCTCATGCATTAATATTGTTGAAAATTTACACCACAACTTATTCTGATTACCACATGCTATATTAATTTTAGTAATAATTACATTGATAATAAGTTTATGCATACCTTTAATTGATGAAAATTATCTTTGAATGACCTTTTAAAAAGGTTGTTCTTTTACCTTATTCGAATAAAACTAGAGGAGACAACAAAATAAATTGTTCTTCATGACTTAAAAGTAAAATTCATGAAATTCTGTTACTCCCCAACAACAGTAATATCCTCCACTTTACAAGTGGATGAAATTTTTTTGAAAACATGCTTTGCACTAAGTTTTCCTTGAGCTATATTTTCTTCTAAGACTCAGATGACAATGTCAGAGGCTGCTAGTATAAAAAAGTGTACTTGCTTGTTTAAGCAGAAGACAAAAGTTTCTATACATTTAATGAATTCAATTTATTGATGAGTAAAATTCTGTATTTTATTTTTATTACAATTATTATTATTTGTAATGTGCTCTCTGAGAGCATTTGTGAACAAACACAGATCTACACTCCTTAAAATAATATGTAACTTGTATTTTGATCCATTATACAGGAAAAATTTTTGCAGGTCAAAAATTTAATAATCGATTTTCGTATGTATATTGTACCTAACTTGACTTCAAAGCTACTTGTGAAACACTGTACCAGTAGTGCGGTAATGGTAGAAGTTTAGGCTTTTTTTTTTTTTAAATATAATTTTGTTTGGAGTTAAAAATT
>JAXGGA010024751.1:0-11557 GCA_038373865.1 Uloborus plumipes | reverse complement strand
AAAAAAAGACAGTTAACAATCTATTAACTTCTTTTTTTCAAACTCTGCATTTCAGTGGTAAAACGAAAAAAGATAAGAGAGTGAATGTAAAGGCACTTGTCAAAAAAGAAAGAAAGAAAAAAAAGATAAAGAGTGCACGTAATTTTTGTGCTTTTAAGCTTGTTTATATTTCTACATTTTGAGAAATAGGTATTTATTTTTCATGCAAAAGCTTCTCAAAATCAGAAGGAAAAATAATTCAAATCAAAACGGTTTATAAGAGTGGTTTAGGCAACTATTCAGATCTACAGAAAGCATATGTGCATTAGGGTGGAGCGAAAAACAAAAATTTTGGAATTTTATTCTGTAATACCCGGCAAAAGCTGTACATGCGTAAGTATAATACACATGTAAAATATTATCAAGTTTGAACAACTCCTTTAGGGTCCTACCAGGGCTTGAATTTCTCTAAAAATACGAAAAAATGTCAATTTTCTAAAATTTTTTGGAAAATATAAATAATCACCATTTTTGTTCTAATACCATTAAAATGCTTCCTTTTAACACTCTTTTCATGCATCTTCAAAATTATTTACATTCTATTCAGTATTAAGTTTGTACATAAACCGTAAAGTTCCGTGAAATTAACCAAAAATTGACTTTTTTTTTACCATTTTTTGCACATAGCAATAATTCTTCTTTTGTAATCCAGATACTATTTTTTTGCAATGAATGGGCAAAATGCAGATTTTAGTTGTAAATGCAATTATATTTCGTTACATTAACAGCCCAGAACGCACCACAAGGAGGTAGCTGCATTTCGGGTGTCATTCTGCATTTCCCATCCACCCAGCCACGTTGTTTACATATTTTCAACACATTTATACGGATGCAATTACTTTCTGATGTTAAACAGGTTTCTCCTTTTGAATTAAAGTTTGAAGTTAGACTTATGACTCAGTTTTGGCATTTTGATGATTGCGAGCATAAAGTTTTTCATTTAAATTCATATCTTGTCTTTTCCTTTAAAAGCAATTTACCGGTTTTAACCCCTTAAAACAGTCGGAGTGTAGAAGATGTATACTTATTGAATCACTGATAAAGTGCAACTTGTTTTTGAAAAGTTAACTTATTAACGTTGCAAGAACTCGGTGGAAGATATCGAAGCTTTAAAAACGGATTTAAAAAACGAGTAAAAGTACTTGATGGACATTGTCAATGTAATACAGAAAGAAAAAAGTGACCTTGATCTCACTATCAAAAATCGAAGATTTTTCAGTCATTAGCGTTCGTTAATTTGAGCTAACACAGTTATGAATCTGTTAATTTTCAAGATGAATTTCTAATGAGATGAAGATACTCGTCAGTTATATCTTTAAATAATATAATGGTTCAAGAAATTAGAAATTTAAAAAAAAGAAAGAAAATTTCCGAGAAACATGGAATTGTATGTATAATGAAAGTTACGCAATCTATAATTCATTTAATTGATGATCTTCTCTTCTTCGTGGATCCGCTGATTCGAAGAAATGCCTGCTTTGTTAATTTTGAGAACTTGTAATTGGCCATGACAGTAGACGATAGTCAAACAGAAAACGAGTTGGGTTACAGAAAGGCATACAACATCAGAAAACACTTTGATAACTAAATGATAACTTTTATGACCAATATTATGTTTTGAAAGTTCGAACTATGAGAGATTTTTAACTGACATCATTAATGGAAGGAAAGTAAACACGCGTTGGCCAGTCAATTTATTCTTATAGTTTTAAACTTTTATAGAATGTGTAATTTTTAATATGATTACAGCTCCATGGAAATTTTCTTTCACGGAAATGATCTTTCTTTTTTTAAATTTCTAATTTCTTGAACTATACAGAAGCGTATTTTTTAATGATATAACTGACGAGTATCTTTATCTCATTAGAAACTCAGCTAGAAAATCAGCAGCTTCGGAACTCTGTTAGCTCGAATTGATGAAAGCTTATGACTGAAAGGTCTCTAAGTTTTAATAGTGAGATCAGGGTCACTTTTTTTCTTTCTGTATTACATTGACAATGTCCATCAAGCACTTTTATCCGTTTTTAAAGCTTTCGTATCTTCCACCGAGTTCTTGCAACGTTAATAAGACAACTTTTCAAAAACAAGTTGTACTTTATCAGTGATTCAATAAGTATACCTCTTCTACACTCCGACTGTTTTAAGGGTTCAAAACTGTTAGTGAAACGGCAGATTGCTATTGAAGGAAGAGACAAGATATGAATTTAAATGAAAAACTTTATGCTCGCAATCGTCAATGTAAAAACTGAGTCATGAGTCAAACTTCAAACTTTGATTCAAAAGGAGAACCCTGTTTAACATCAGAAAGTAATTGCATCCGTATAAATGTGTTGAAAATATGTAAACAACGTGGCTGGGTGGATGAGAAAGGCAGAATGACACCCGAAATGCAGCTACCTCCTTGTGGTGCGTTCTGGGCTGTTAATGTAACGAAATATAATTGCATTTACAACTAAAAGCTGCATTTTGCCCATTCATTGCAAAAAATAGTATCTGGATTACAAAAGAAGAATTATTGCTATGTGCAAAAAATGGTAAAAAAAGTCAATTTTTGGTTAATTTCACGGAACTTTACGGTTTATGTACGAACTTAATACTGAATAGAATGTAAATAATTTTGAAGATGCATGAAAAGAGTGTTAAAAGGAAGCATTTTAATGGTATTAGAACAAAAATGGTGATTATTTATATTTTCCAAAAAATTTTAGAAAATTGACATTTTTTCGTATTTTTAGAGAAATTCAAGCCCTGGTAGGACCCTAAAGGAGTTGTTCAAACTTGATAATATTTTACATGTGTATTGTACTTACGCATGCACAGCTTTTGCCAGGTATTACAGAATAAAATTCCAAAATTTTTGTTTTTCGCTCCACCCTAATGTACACCAACTTTGATTCAGAGTTATTGATTACAAGGGGTAAAAAAACAATTCTATCTTGACCACTTGGTTATTTTTTAAAATTAATTAAATAAATAATTTTACCTTATTATTATTATTAGTACTGACTGAGCTCATTCGGTTAAAAAAAAAGGGAGGTTTGTAAAATCGTGTTTTTTTTCTAAAGTTCTGAGTACTTATTTAGATAAACTTGAAAAACATTTTTAACCCTTGGTTGCAATTACACATTTAAATCAGCCGTGATTTATTTTAAAAAACACAACCTTATTTAAATGATGTGCACCGTGATGTAAAATCACGCCAAAATAACTTTATTTTGATCAAGCTCTTTAACGTTTGAAAAACAATAACAATTCTAATTTGTTGCCAAAACGTGCTTGCCAAGTACCATAAAAATTTAAATTTTCTCTGATGTGATTAAATACGAAATCCATTGTTATAATAAACTGTGGTTGCTATGAAACAGTAACAATAATGGTAATCATAAAGAAAATGGCGTAAGAAATCTTCTCAAACTTTTAATAAAGGCACAAAAAACTCACCTTTTTACAGAAAAAATGTCGATGTAAATGAACTCAAAAACCAAAACTTTATCTAAATACAAAATTTTATCGAAACTGTTAGAGCCATTTCCGAGATCCGAAAGATATACGAGAATTGCTTGTTTAAAGATATAAGATTACTTTTTTTTTTTTTTAAAGAACAAAATTTTTTAAAAAAATGTTGGGCTAATGTTAAGTCCAAGAAAATGCGCCAAACTTCAATAAGGAGTTGTTTTTTTTTTTTTTTTTTTTTGCACCGTAGATTACTACGGTTACAAATGTACATGAGAGAAAATAAAACAAAGCATTTACGAAATTCGCAATTGTACAGTTTATTATAGTAAAATTAGCAATTCTACAGTTATTACTGTAAAATCAGTAATTTTTACAGTTTATTACGATAAAATTAGCTATATTATACAGTAAAAACAACATTCCTTTCTTACAGTGTACGACATTCTAGTAAATAATCTCTAAAAATATTTAAAAAACATCTTTACTTATTGTTTTAAAGTAATGTTAAACAATGAAACTGAGTTTGAAGTGTTTCAATTAGTTAAAAAATGAATGCATGGTGCAAGATATGACAAACAAAAATGTTTTCAATACCATCCTCTATCAATTGACCCCCAAAGTATTGGCGAACTTACACAGGTTTCACTGTACACACAGTTGTCATAGTTTTTTTTTTTCTAAATACGCCTTCCCTTAGTACATATTCAACAATGTTAAATTTGATAAATGACGGGGTGACGTATGCAGAAATTTACAAAATCACCCACATGGGTAAACATTCAATTCTGCACCTCAGAACCAGACTAACGTAGGTCCGATTTTGTCACTTTTCAGGAGAGGGGAAAGAAGATTATCGGAAGCATGCAAAGGATGGGACTCGCGCTCTTTTAATGCTGCTAAATAATTGTGAAGGAATTTGTTTTATAGAATACCGTTTTCATGGGTCGATGCAGAATGATATTCTGTATACAATGCACTAATAGAATGAAAATCGCCATTTTTGGACTTTCGTCGTTCTGGTTCTGAGGTACAGAATTTTGGTATATACAGAAGAAAAGCAATTTTGGTTAATAATAAATTTAAACAAAAATATAAGTAAAATATTTACATGAAGGTAATAGAAAAAAGTAAGTAAATAAATTAATTAAAAAGTAAATAAATTAATTAAATTAAAATAAAATTTAAAAAAAAATTTGAAAAAAAAGCATAAATCAATAAATAAATAAATAAATAAAAAATATAAAAATAAATAAAGGAATAAACAAATCAAATTCATAAATAATAATAAGTGTCATACAGTTGCAAACAAAGAACACACATTGTGTCACTACCCAAAGTAGTATTACCTTCTTTTTCTGAATTTCCTCACCGATCGTTTCTCTATTGGATTGCTTGGGTGCAGTTTCTGTGACGCTATTCTCTTCAACATTTGAAATTTTAGGAGCATATTTGAGCTTTGGCTTCTTAACCAGTACGGCTGAAAAAAAAAAAAAAACTTAAAATTTGGGTACTTATCCGTTACCCAGGCTCAAGTGAAAAATCGCCCAATAATATAGCTACAACAGAGAGGTGCAGTGCCTACTCTGGACCTCTCTGTTGTAGCTATATTGGTGACCTTTTATGCATTCATTTTTCGAATTTTTCTGAACTCAGCAAAACTATTTATCATAATTCTTTAACGCTCAAAAGATTTTTAATTTCCTGGATATTAACATAGAAATTGGTTTCCTGTGTTATACTAGGATTTGTGATAAAAGACGTGAATTCCAATTCAAAAGCCTACAAGATTGTAATTACTGCCTTAGTAGAAAAGTTTTATTGGCATCATTGTCTCGCAAGCTTTGAGAATCAAAAGAATTTATAGCACTGAAACTGCTTTTAATTTAGAACTTTCTCTTCTTAAAAATAAACTGCTAGATAACAACTTCATAAAAAATCCAAATAAAAACGTTTGCTCAAGTATAACCTTTAATAACGATTTTGCCTTCACTGTAACTGTTTAACTGTTCGAACGCATGATACTGTTGCAAGGATTGCGAAGGTGGACATTTTTTGAGCACGTGCGACAGAGATTGGAACGACTTATAATATTTTCCTTTTTTTTTTTCACACGGATTTGAAATTTTTGCACTTTTACTTTTTGTTTTACATTTGACATCTAGACTGCGTCTGGATTTGTTGAACACTATTTTGGTATTGATGTTCGGATTTTCAGGTGAGATGGTTTTTATTTGCTCTGCAGGTGCACTTGTGGGTGACTCATTTTTGGAAATATTATTCCGAACTAGATACCTGGCCGGCTCTGCATGGGATCTATCTTGAGGAAAAATGTCATGTCAAGTAACGTGAATGTCTAAAAGTCCCGATTAAATTGAAGTCAATAGTTTGCTAGAACGCAGTTCGAAAAATTAATCAATTGCCAAAATTTTTTTAAATCCGTCTGTTACAAGAAAAACCTAAAGCAAAAGCAAGAAATTCATTCGTTTATGTTCAAGAAAAAAATGGCAACACCTTTTTCTCATCAATAATTTATTTTACAATATTTAATTCTTTTCACGCTCATGCAGACGATTTTTATAAATCCAATGAAAATGGATATTTCCAAATTTAAAAATGCCCATATCTTTTTTCAGGGTGGGAATATCGATTAGTGATTTTGAAAACCTTCAGAAGGAAATTTTCCTAAAAAGGTATTTTTTGCATTCTTTCGAATGAGACCAAGATCGAGAAGATCCGATAAGTTTTACCTAGATAGAGCTATTTTGAAGTCCTTTATTCGAAGTTCGAAAGGATCTATTTTTCCCCCGCTCAAAAACCATGCTATGATCCTTCCCGGGTGCCCAAGCATCTCCCTGCCAAATTTTATCCAGATCCGACGTAAACTGTGGATTTGTATAAGGTACACACACACACATAAACATACATATTCTTTGCTTTATTGATGTGGATTAGCCGAGGCGAAACCCCTGCTTTTAGTTTGAGGTTTTTGTTCTTATGTACAATTTACAGACTGACATTTGGTGCTGTTTGCCCAATGCAGATCTGTAGATTGTATATTTTGAACTTAAACATCCTCTTCATAGTTTGTAGTTAAGTTTTTTTGTCTTTCGACCACTCTTGAACCCCCCACGGCTGATGAGCTCTGGATTCAACCTTTCTTAATTCACTTCTCCTAATTTGCCTTGCCGTCTGTTTCAAATTTGTTTGTCTTATTATATACTTGGTAGTTTACTTTAGCTGCTTTGCACATCTATGGGCTTTTGGTGTGGTCTTTTCGTCTTGATACAACTCTTAAATTATACATATTTTTCTGAAAGTTCCGTTTTTAAAATGAGATTTTTGTGAAGGTACCGAACAACAGTAGTAACTTCTCCCTGTTTATAGGGTCCCATACAGGGTACCTGTATTGGACCCTGTTTATTAGGGTGGGTTGAAAAAGAATTATTTCGATGATGCCGAGTGCGGAGATGGTGCCGTTGCGGGAGCAAAATGCACATAAAAATTTTCCATTTTTTTGATCAATTTCTTGATCTGCCTCAAATGCGTTAAAGTTAGGAAAAAATGCAGTTATTTTGAGATATTTAGCAAATTATTTTGAAAACTGTTTCGTTTTCTCTTTTCGAAAACGGGTATGGCGGAAAAGGTACCATTGGGAGCACAGAAATTCCATAAAAATTTGAGGTGTGCGGTATAATACTTTCTAGGGATGCACCGAGTACTCGGTAAATATTCGGTACTCGGCCTACTCGGCCAAATTTGGACCAGGTACTTGGCCGATACCGAGTAGTTGTAGAAAATTGAATAGTTCAAAACACGTTTTTCAATAATTAAAAATATGCAAATATATATATAATGCAATCATTTGCAATTAATATATTTATAAAATATGACTGAATTCTACGTATAAGTTTTTTAAAAGTTATAATACCAAATCAGTATGAAAATTAACTAAGAATGTGCAAATGTAATTAACTTTTTCATATCGCATATTGGTGTAGGGGAACTTACCTTTGGTCAGGAACAGTCCAGGTGATCCTTAAGATGAATATTAATAAACTCATTAAAAAGAAACTTTTAATCATATTCCAATATATTTCTAATCATTAAAAATTTAGATTACGAATTTTTAAAATCATGGTTTTGCAGATTCAAACTTGTGGCATAGTGATAACACAGAGAAGTAAAATTAAGTCATTTTTATTAGGGTGAGAAAAAGATTGTCTAATATTTGATGAAAAAAAGGGAAAATGCCAGTAAAATATTTTAATAATTGAAATTGTTGTATCTTAAATTATGGTGCAAAAAACTAATCTTTCAGCATTTTCTGGTGAAAGCTTATTCCTCAGACTGCTGCAAATATAAGCTGCCTCGGAAAAAACCCTCTCGCTGTACACACTAGTTGAAGGTGCACTAAGAAACTTTTTTGCTAGTTTGCATAAGATAGGAAACTTTTTTTATTTTTTTTCCACCAAGCAAAAGGACTATTTGTTCTATTTAGTAATTCTCCAGAAAGAAAGACTCCATCTCTTTCTTTAACATCTCTTCATATTCGAATTCAGTGTTGGTATTTTCACTATTGACATTTTCTTGTGCATTTGAGACTTCATCAAAGCACTGCCAGAAAGTTGACGAACTTTTTTGACGAACAAGTTTAGAGAATTAGAACTAATCAATAATAGATTAATATAATTCCAACTTAATTGATACTTTATATTTATTCATTTTAAAAATAACTTTTTTCTAAAATTTTTGACAAAATAAATAAAATATTTTAAACAATGCATAAGTTAAAATCAGTGGAATTTTTGCTCTAAGAACTATCATATAGAGGTCCATTCCAATGATCAGTTCATATGTCAGGGTTCGAATTTACTACTGGTCCATTGGTTCCAGACCAGTAAAAGTCGCCGCGAATCACCATAAAAACAATCCAAGGACCAATATTTTTTTTAAAGAAAAAAAATGTGATTAATGATTTAAGGTGGACTAGTGATGTTGCCTGTTAACCAGTATATATTCCTGTTCACTGGTCGAGAAGACCAGTAAAATTTTGTAATGATTTCTAACCCTGTACCGCTCTATGTCAATGATTTTTTAAAAAACAATTGGTACTCGGTACTCGGCCGAGTAGTGAAAGGCTGAGTACTCGGTACTCGGCAAAATGCTACTCGGTGCATCCCTAATACTTTCCCTTTCCACAAATGCCTAGAAGGTTCAGCAATTTCCCGTTTTTCCTACGTAATAAATTTAATTTTGTCAAAACGTAAAAATGCTGTTTTCGCCTTCCTTATTTGAAATACCTACATTGTTCGAAACATATAATGCATTTTGAGACATTAGGTGCCAAAATTTTTTTTTCCTAAGAATCTCAAAAAACTGCATTTTTTCGAAACTTCAACCCAATTTGCTGCAGATCAAAAAACTGACCAAAAATTTTTTACTTGCACTTTGCTCTTCTAATGGCACCTTTCCAGCAATGCCCATCATTGAAATGAAAAAAAGTATTTTTTGGTACACCCTAATGACTATATGTTCCAAATTGTTCATTAAAAGAAAATTCTCTTTTCAAGAATGAAGCCCACTTGCCCCCCAAAAAACGTGAAATACATGAAAAATATACAAGTATTTAATTTCTGGTGAAAAGGTTATATTTAGAATAATTTAAGCCCTCATTTATATAATATAAACTGTTCAAAATCAAAACCAGCTACTTACATTTCTTACTTCTGTACCTCAGAACCAGACTAACTTAAGTCCATTTTTGCAACTTTTCAGTAGAGGGGAAAAACGATTGCCGGATGCATTCAAAGGATGGGACTCGCGCTCTATTAATGCTGCTAAATGACTGTGAAGGAATTTGTTTTATAGAATAACGTTTTCATGGGCAGGGCTCGGAGTTCAAATTTTAAAATTCCAGGATGTAATTTTTATAAAATTCCAGGACAATTCCAGGACATTATTCAGCCACGGCTTTTGGAACATGTGGCACCCACAATACATAACCGTACATAGTATAGCAATATAAAAGGCTTATTTCACTTATCTTTTTTTTCTGGAAATAAGTATCCTGAATACACTAATTTTATACACTGGAGATCAATGAAAATTATGATCTCCGGCTAGCAGATGAAGCCATTCGATAAAATCCACAACCACTGCTGCTATCCCCCCCCCCCAAGAGAGTTTAATGTTTTCAAAAAAGTCATTATAAAAGGTAAATAGTAAATTACATAAACAGAAAAAAAAAGTATAAATAAATAAAAAAAAAATAAAAACAAAAACATATTCTTTGCATATGTCATCAATAATTTAAGATTATAGTTAGCATGCTTTTTGCTAAACCAATTAAGCGTTTTCTAAATAATTATTATAGTTATGAGTTAAAACTTACTAACGATGCATTCAACATGTTCAATGCACAGATAAGTCAACTGCTGGTCCATCTATGGAACATTGCAATAGTTTTTCTTCGTCGAAAGCATTGCTTGAAATAAAGTCCAAAATACGAATCGTCGCACGATATTCGTCATTTCATCAAAATGTAAAACATAATAGGATGAGCCAATATCGCGAAAAAGGTGTGATTTAAAGTATGGTGCTTAACTAAAATTAACATATATAACCTTTTTTCCAGACAGTTGTATTCCTTTTGCAATTGCAGAATCTTCAAACACAGATCGAAAAAGTTCTGCTAGGTCCCCAAGCGACGAAAACGAAAAGGTTCTTTAATAGCTTCTAAAATTAAAACTGCTTCTGCTTTAAGAATTTTGTCAGCATGTGTCGTCGGTATCCACTTCGAGCCATTTTTTGATACTAACACGACTTTTGCAATTCCACTTGAATTACTTTCAGGCTGACTGCTAAAAGTTAAAAAGGATTGGTTTGCATTTGATAGACTAGGAAGTCTAGTATTTAGAAATGATTAGATTACCATTATTATTTATGTTTAGTTCCTTAAAGAACTTAACTGTTTTTCTCATATGCTAATCAGGCTCATGACGTTGAATTGAACACGTGGCGTGATCGACCCTTTGGCGTACGTCATTCACGCATGCCTAGTGCTGTTAGCCAATAACTTTGCCCGATCGGCGGTCTAACATGCAAATGAGACTGATATAAAAGCACTTGATGATCTTTATCGGTGCTCAGTCCGATCAGCCCTTTAGCCGTTGACTCGTGAAAGGCGAGCCGACTCGCTCCGACCTCGAGCTTGTCTTGGCTTATCAATGCCTTAACCTTTTTGAGAATTAGCAAACTGATAGTTTTATATAATGGCAGGGCATTATCAGTATTATGTTTTTAAGTAATGTTTATTATTGTTTACGGACTGTTTTTGCTGTTTCTACTTTTTACTACCGTTGTTTATTCTTTTAGCCATTTACATTAGTTAAATAAATAAGTTTATTGTTACTTGGTCATCCTCTTTTTTCACTCGAGCTCTTAACATGGACGCTTACTCTGCTAAATATGAGATAGATAGATGGGCACAACTTTAACCAAAAATCCCATCTATCAGCATTGCTCTTGATTTTGCTTTTATGCTTCTCACCATCAGCATGCGATAGCAGTGCTGCAAATCTCATGTTTGCAATGCTAAATTCTTTCTGGCAAACAAAGGCAGAAAGTTCACTTTTTTCCGATACAGAACACCATGTTTTAATCATATCGTCATTCCGATCCTTGTTGTCCAAACAAGATGTAAACAAGAAGTTGAAAATTTAGTGTCGCCCGGCATTTTTTCGAATTTACGTTATGTACACGATCACCAAAGATTAGCATCAGCAGCAACCGAAAATGCAAACCCTCCAATCACCAACGACGCGCGATGCCATGCGAAAAAAGAATGCCATTACAGCGCATGCGCTAAATCTGTTCTCCGATCTCGTGATCAGTGGAGGAGGGGACTGCCGGACTGGTTTTAACGGCTGTTTAACCGCGTTACCGAGCACGGCAATGAGAAAATACAAACATTCTTGCCGATTCTACGCTTTTCTTTTAAAAATAGAAAGTATTGCTTGAAATTCCAGGAATCCCAGGACATTGAGGGCAATTCAAGGACTGA
>JAXGGA010024750.1:0-11557 GCA_038373865.1 Uloborus plumipes | reverse complement strand
TAAACAGACTTGACAAAGAATAAAAATACGCACCTGGAAAAAATCTTGTGCGAAACGCCACAGCAATACTTTTCGACTTGGGAAAACAAAATGTTACGAAGTAGTTACGTCACTAGTTTATTAAGTTAACTGAATACGTGTTACCATCTTTTGACTGCAATAAATGCTTTTTTGGCTGAAATAATCTTAGGGTAACGGACTTGACAAGAACTGCCGGACAAAATATATTCATACATCTCTTAATGAAAAAAATTATTGTCAATATTTATTATAAATATCATATACTAATAGTCAATACATAAAAATAATTTGTTGTACGAGGTATGATCAAAAAGAATCCGACTTTTGCTCATAAAACAAACGTTTATTATGATACAAGTATTTAATGCAAATCCCCTTCAAAGTAGTCCCCTTGGGCTGCCACACACTGCTCTCAACGCTTCTGCCACTGTTGAAAGCATCGCTGCAAGTCCTCCTTCGGTATGGCTCTCAGATGGTCTGTCACATTCTGCATTATTTCTTCTCTGGTCTGAAATCTGGTCCCTTTTAGTGGCATTTTCAGCTTTGGGAAAAGCCAAAAATCGCAAGGAGCCATGTCAGGAGAGTAGGGAGGTGCACGAACCACTGGTGTGCTGTGTTTTGTCAATAAGTTCTGAATTAAATGGGAAGAATGTGCTGGAGCGTTATCATGATGGAGCTTCCAACTGCCTGTTGCCCAAAGATCCGGGCGCTTGCGCCTCACTGCCTCACGAAGGCGACGCTGAACCTCTTGGTAGTACTCCTTGGTGATTGTAGTACCGTGTGGTGCGTACTCGTGATGGACTAAGCCACTGGAGTCAAAAAAGGCAGTAAGCATGACCTTGACATTGCCGCAAACTTGCCTTGCTTTTTTGGGCCTTGGGGATGAAGGATGCTTCCACTGTGTTGACTGGCGCTTGGTTTCTGGGTCATACCCATAAACCCATGACTCGTCACCTGTAATCACTGTGTTCATAAAGTCGGGATCACCGTTCACAGTTTCCAGCATGTCTTGTGCGATCTCTAGACGAAGGTTTTTTTGCTCAAATGTTAGCAGCTTTGGTACAAATTTTGCTGAGATTCTCCTGAGGCCCAAGTCGTCAGTCAAAATTGATTGAATGGAACCAAAACTAATATTCACCTCGTCTACAAGCTCTCTGATCGTGATTCGGCGGTTCTGCATCACCAGGTTCCTCACTTGATCAATGATGGCATCGTTTTTCGATGTTGAGGGCCTCCCTGAGCGTGGTTCACTTTCAACTGACAAGCGGCCATCTTTGAAGCGGTTGTACCACTCCTTTATCTGTGTGGTGCCCATCGCTTCATTTCCAAACACTTTTTTAATCTTGCGAATTGTTTCCACTTGCGAATCACCAAGATTAAAACAAAATTTTATGCAATAACGCTGTTCAACTTTTTCTGACATTAAAAAAAAAAAAAAAAATAAAATCCGACGACACTCGCTTGCACCTGTGCAATCATGAATGGCCTGACTCCGACTGACTTGTATTGGAGCTGTAGAAAAAATAAGCATGCGCACTAGTCATGCTCACAACCACACAGCAAGCCCCGCCCCCATAGCTGCGTTCGTTTGACCTAGTAAAAATTAAGGTCGGATACTTTTTGATCATACCTCGTAAATACTTTTTTAAACAATTAAGTATATAAAAAAATAGTTGAACTTGCGAAAATTGGAAATGGACAAGCGTTTTTGCCTTAATTGTCATTTTTCAGACTTATGTAAAAATAAATAAATTTCAACCATCTTTTGAGTGATAGAATTTTTTTTTTTTTGGTATTTCTTGCAGAAAATAATTGTTCGCATTGAATTTAAAATTTAAGTTATGCTTCAAAATCGTCTTTTTAACCTCCGGACAGAAAAATGTAAGCAAATTTTGAAAATGACCCATACACAAACTAATTTTCTTCCGCAGTTCTGTTTAAAGCCATGGAACGTATTGTTTTTTTTACACAAAGCTCATATAAATTTTGCGAGTTATTACATTTTATATAATTTACAATATTTATAACAACTATCATTCCAGAATTGATGTTTTTAGAGAAAACTGATAGATTTATATTTAAAATGTTTCAACTTTTAATCGAAGATACTTTATTGACCTTTTTCATTTTATATCCTCTTATGTTTTTATGCTGCATGTATGAAGATCAACAAAATATTATTTTGATTGTAGCAATCATAATTAAGTACATTTTACACTTGTTGCATGAAAGGGAGATGATAATTTAATTGAATAAATGTCCCTTTCATTCTATGTGCTCAGTTTCTAAGTAAGTATTATTTCCACCATCATTCCCCCCCCCCCCCCAAAAGAGAGTTTAAGGCTCTTGCGCCAATAAACTCAATACAACCAACCAACCAAAAGAGATAAAAAAATGTATTGACTAATCAGCATATAGAATACTTTCTATATGGTTGTTTCAAAGTACAAAATTCTTTTAATTTTATTATGGGGAAACTCCCCATCCGAAATTGTTCCCATTTCTTCAGGAGATTGGTTTTCTCTCTCTAGTGTTCCTTTGTCTTTGTTTTGTTATGAGTGTTTTTATGCATTTCAATATTATTTTGCAGATGTTTCCTTTGGCTGTGTTTCAAAATTTAAAACTTCGTTTATGTTCTTTTTTTGGCAAATCTTTCGAAATTCTAGAAGTTTTATGTCCTTAACTTCTCAAAAAATTTCGCATTTTTGGCTTCTTTTTTTTTTAGCGTGTTGAGGTTCTTTGCGTCAAAAAACCAATAAAACCAACCAACTTTTAATTTTATAATTTACAAGTAAAAATAATTAAAATAATGTACATACCAGTTTTCAATTAGTCTTTGCTTTTCTGGGAACAACGGTTACATACTCGAAAAAAATGTTCCTTGCAAACAAAATCTGTACATATATCGCAGGCTCCAGTAGTTTTTATGTCCTTATTTCTTGGACAAAATACACATCGTGCCTTTGAGGAAGTTTTTAATTTCTTTTTCGGAGGTTCTTATTCTTTAGTTGCAGGGCGTCAATAGTTTTGGATTTGTTCTCTTAATTCAAGAGATAAGTTCTGATTTTTCATTCTTTTATTGTTGTTATCATTAATTAGAGAGAAATCCAAGTCCTTTATAAAACGCCGTCGGTTGCGATACACAAGTGGTGGATTTTTACTTGAGAACAAAGCAATCCTGGAATTGATGGCAGCAACATTCAAAACTGAATAAAAAATCACTAGCGGCCGCCTATTTATAATACGAGCAGTTAAATAGTTGGCTGCCATTTCATCTACAACATCAACAGCTCCTTTTGTGCAGTTGTTGAAGGTGATGATTTCTGGGTTTTTTGCGCTTCCAGTTTCCATGTCGATAGCATCATTTATGCATTGTGGAAAGCGAAATGACGCATTTAGCTTTTTTTGGCACAAAAAACTCTGAAGTCGAATCGTCCTGAAAAACTAAAGATGCAGAAATTTGCTTCTCTTCCTTTACATATCCTGAATTCAGCTGGTTGGTTGGTTGAATTGGGGTTTATGGCGCAAGAGCCTTATTAGGCTATACTGCGCCAGACGTTTGTTAGGTGGAGAAAAAAAGCCAAAAATGTGGAATCTCTTGATAAGTTCTGTACCTCAGAACTAGACTAACGTAAGTCCATTTTCGTCATTTTTCAGTAAAGGGTGAAAAAGATTGTCGGATACATGCAAAGGATGGGACTTGCGCTCTTTTCACGCCGGTAAGTAATTGTGAAATAATTTTGTTTTATAGAATACCATTTCAATGGGTCGATGTGGAATAAGGTTCTGCATACAATGAAACAAAAAAGTGAAAATCGCCATTTTTGGACTTACTTCGTTCTGGTTCTGAGGTACAGAGTTAAGGACATAAAACTTCTAGAATTTTGAAAGGTTTGCCGAAAATAGAACGAAAACAAAAAGAGGAAAACAAAGACAAGGAATGAACACTAAATTAAAATCTCCTGGAGGAACGGGAACAATTTCGGATGGGGTGTGTCCCCCAACAGTTCCTTCAAAGATGGATGAAAATGATTAAAGAATTTGAAACGAATATGATTGAAATTTGGACAATCAGAGAGGATATGCAACATTGTCTGATAGACATCACATATGTTGCATATTGGAACTGGTTCACGGCAAAAAATATGTTATGGATGAATCTTGTATGACGAATGCGAAGACGGGCTATTACGACTTGTTCTCTTCTAGTGAGCTTTGATGACTTGAAACCTTTCGTCGAAGGCTGGATGCAGTGCAATTTATTTTGCATTTCTCCACTCTCGCTGCCAATAGATGTTAAGATAGTCGACAAGTGTACTTTTTATGTCGTCGAAAGGAACAAGATCATCGACATGGGCACTTGCAGACTTGGCAGCTGAATCAGCTCTCTTATTGCCTGCAATGCTGACATGTTCAGGCATCCAGCAAAAGAGAACTTGAAATTTATCCTCTTTTAGACTATTGTATAAATAAGATTCGTTAGTTGGTTGTTGAATTCAGCTGGAATTTGTCTTTTATCTTTTCTCATTATTCCAACAAGTGTATTTTTTTCTTTTAGTAAATCTTTGGTCAGGCCATAACTGGTGTACTAGTTATCGATAGTGAGGTTTCTGCCGGATTTGTATAAAGGTTTCATAATAATACGCTTTACTACATCATCTGACGAATTTGATGCGTTGTAAGGTCCAGTCTGGTTGACAACCAAATTGAACTTCCATGTTACTCGTATAAAATGTTCGTGCATCCACTAAAGCAAAGATTTTTATACCGTATTTTGCGGGTTTTTTGGCATATACTGGAGGAACCCACATCGACCACGAAAAAGCTCCAACTTTTCATCAATAGTCACATATTCACCCAATGTGTAGTGCTTTTGGCAGTTTGTGATAATAATCTCTTTTTGCCGCGAGTTTGCTACAACACTGCCTCTGCTTCCTATCATAGATGTTATCGAATCGCATACAACGTAAGGAGGAACAGAAAACAATGTACGACATTGTTGTACGGAAAATGCTAACCCCTGTTCCGTCAAGTTGCCCATAAGTCCTGGACTTTCAGTCGTGATATTTCGTGTAATCTACACATATACAATAAACCTAACAAAGCACGGATTTCTGAAGCGTCCATTTTTCGTGCATCTCTATCACTTGAAAAGTTCGGTGCGCATTTCTTGATAAATATGTTTGTACAATCCGCTATTACTTGTGTCATGTTATCGTCGATGTAACGATGTGTAAGTTTTCAGTAATCCGAAGTGGCATGAACCCTAACTATCTAAAATCTTCGAGACTTCACTGTATAGTGTAAATAGTAATTTCAGGACAAGTAGTTTAATGAATATGTCAAATACAGCAAACTGAGCTCTGCGGTCAAAAGCTATCTCACACTTCTGGACCCAATACATAACCAGGTTTTGCGCATTTGTACAGGAGCCTTTAGAACTTCACCTATAAATAGCCTGCATATATTAGCACAAGAACCTAAACTTCATTATAGTCGGCTTAAAATATCTTTAAATTATTACTTCAAAATAAAATCCGACACCAATCATCCTCTTCATTTATGTTTTTTATCAATCACATATTGACTTGTTTCGGCGTCGCTCTTCGTTTACTCCAACGTTTGGTATCCGAATGGCGACAGACTATTAGTGACCTTCAGCTGACGGAATTCAAGAGTTAACAATATAGAATCTCTTGAGCCATGGAGCGAAGATACTATTTCTACACTGCATGACCTTGAGAAATACCCAAAAGAACCTACAGCAAATTTGGCCTAGAAAACAAAATATATTTCAGTATTAAAAATAAATATTACCAGGGCCATTCTCCACTGTAAACCTTTTGAACCTCAATTTTTAAAATACGTATTTGTGTTTTTTATGTATGTAATATTAAAATGTTAGTTGAACGTTAGGAAATAAGATAAAACACTTGTTTTAACAGAATTTTTATTTTGAAATCAATTCTGGAAATTCAACATTACGTTTTTTCAATTTTCTCTTTAAAATTAACATTTTAATGTTATTGTCTAATTTGAATTTTTGACACTTAATTTTCTTTCACCGTTAAATATATCTATATAGTATATCTTTTAATGATCGAAGGAAAATAAATAAGTATCAACATATTTAAAAAAAAAAAAGGATTTTTTAAAACAATAATTGGATGTCCCGTGCGTAACCCAAAAACATGGTCTTTTCTGTTTTCCAAGCTTAATTTTCGAGCAAAACAGAAACTGCTTTGGATTTACTTTTATTCACCTATCAAAATGTATGCCCAAAAGCCTTTATAATGGAAGTTAAATATTAAATTAAATATAAGCATTTGCTTTCCTGGACCGTGCGTAACCCAAATACAGTCCACTCCGGATTTTCCGCGGAGTAAGGAGGCACAGCAACAGCGGATAAGCAAATGCGACGGATAATCCAAAAAATAGGTAAAGAACGACACTAGTGTATGTAAAAGCTTTTTAAAAAGTTAAAAAATACCACTCATACATTTAAATTACAATTAAAAATGAGAACATTGGATGAAAGAAATATCTTTAAAAGCTAAAAACGATAAATGACAAATTTGCATTTTTCTGTATTAAGTAAATTATCACCATGAAAATAAAAGGGAAAAAGAAATAAAAGTGTTAAAAGCCCGCGGATAATTCAAATCGCTCATAATCCGACCGCGGATAATCGAGAATTTGCTGTATTTCTAAAATTATAATTCAGCTACATAATTTCACTTGCCAATATTTACACTACTAACTGCCTCTTTCTCTGAACATTATTTACAGGTGTTGCAGCATTTAGAAAGAACTCAAAGCCTGAAATAAGTGTATGGGTAATTTTCAAAATTTGCTTATATTTGCTGTCCGAAGGTTAAAAAGACTATTTTGAAGCATAACTTATATTTTAAATTAAATGCGAATAATTATTTTCTGCAAGAAATACAATAAAAAAGAATATCATTCAAAAAATTATTGAAATTTATTTATTTATTTTTATATGTCTTTAAAAATAAGAATCGAGGCAAAAACGCTTGTCCATTTCCAATTTTCGCAAGTTCAACTATTTTTTGTATATACCTAATTGTATAAAAAAGTATATACAACAAATTATTTTTATATATTGACTATTAGTATATGAAATTCATAATAAATATTGACAATAGTAATTTTTTTTCATTAAAAAATATATGAATATATTTTGTCCGGCACTTCTTGTCAAGTCCGTTACCCTAATATTATTTTAGCTCAAAAAGGTATTTATTGCAGTCAAAAGATGGTAATACGTACTCAGTTAACTTAACGAACTAGTGACGTAACTATTTTATACCATTTTGTTTTCCTGAGTTGAGAAGTATTGCTGTGGCGTTTCGCACAAGATTTCTTCCAGGTGCGTATTTTTATTCTTTGTCAAGTCTGTTACCAAAGATTTTAGTATTAATTTTTACTTTTTCTCAACTTTTACCCCGAAATATTGTTTATTATACAACTCTAAGAAAATGCATATTGTTGTTCAATTTTTAAATTCGACAACCTAGCCATAATTTGACATTTTGGTTGAAATGTCAAGTCCGTTACTGGTCAAATCCGTTACCAAATGTCAAGTCCGTTACCATACAGTTTTTGATCAATATTTTAATAATCACAAACATCGTTTTAAGCTTCAGGGACGCAAATAATTTCAAATGAAGTTGGTTCTAGGCGCTATGATATAGTTTAAAAGTGAGATTTCATATTGATTTTGTATGGTAACGGACGACAATTTTCCTTGCAACTTAAAGTTTTACAACAGCATTTGAATACTTAATTATGCATCAAAGTGTACAACCAATTACTTTTTCACGCACCTAAAATATGTGACAAAACATCTGTTAGTGATTCTAAAAGAAAATAGCAAGTTAAAAAAATTACTTAAAAATTCTGAAATGTAAGCATATGGTGAAAATAACCCGTATGCTTCATGCCATGCATCTTTGAAATGCCTGGTATTGCATTTGCTTTTGACCAAACTGTGTCCCTCTTTATGTCTTTATCTAAGCACAGCATAACTTTGGTTGATGGCATTGCTTTTTTTACAACGCTCGCAAAGTCTTCGGCCGACTGCACAATTGGGGCATTTGATTTTTTGGACATTACTGCCCTTCTGACTAAGCATTTTACTTTTGCCCCCAATTCCATCCACCACTCCTTTCCCGTGGCCTGCAGCAAAATATTTCCAATGAAAGGTTTTCTTGAATTTGTTGCTGAGATCTTTCAGCAGCGAAGCCATAAATCTGTTTTTAAATTCAGATGCTGGGCCGTCTGTCCAAATTATTTCCTCCAACATTTTGTTTTCATTTGCATTTGGCTGAAGCTCAATGTACATTTTTTCAATAAATGCTCTCACAGTATTTTTTTCCTTTTCTGAAGTATCAGAACAAATAAGGTAAGTGTTACATTTACCTTGGGAAAATACTGCAGCTGTAAATAAAGTTACACTTTTTCTTGTCCAAAGTGCACTCTGGACTTCGTCCTGGTATGAGCAACTATAGTTCATTGCGAAATCTAACTGCAAAACTCTTGTTTCAGGAGAACGTTTATCAATTTGAAACTGTCGAAATTGTATCCGCTTGGTATTGAAATGAGAAGTTACATTAGCATAGCTGTCCCGCATGCAGTCCAAAAGTTCTCCAATGCATGTCTCTTTTACTTTGCAATATATTTTTGCATCTTCGTTCTTTTCCCATTTTTTCCAAAACACATTTTTGGAAAGGTTTTAAGCACATTGTAACTTTTGACCTTTGCAGCAAACTGCACAAATTCCCTGCCAGCATTCGGAGTTATGATAATCGTTACAAAGTTCCTCCTCAAAAAATAATTTCAAATCATACGAAATGTTTAATGCTTTTAGTTGAAGAAATTTTTTTTCTCATATTATGCATTTGTATTAATCCTCTGGGGTCTGACGCATAAGTAAAACATTTTCTTGTCGTAATTTGCAAAACGTTGAAAAGCTGATCCCTCGTGCGGTAAATACAATATCTGGACGGGAAAAAAACTCGAGAACTAATTTATGAGACTCTTCATCACTGACTGCATTTTTTTGAGTGGTTATCTTTATACCCAAATTTGCAGCAATAGCAGAAACCACAGCCACTTGTTTACTAGGAGATTTAGGAAAAGATTTCAATGATTTACTTATTGATTTTTCAAAAGCTTGTGGAGTTTTGTAGGTATTTCGAATTTGACTTGTAGACGGCATATTATTCTTCAACTCTATCTTCTTTCTTTGGCGATACAGTCGTTTTCTATTTGTTTCTGTCCTTCTATATTCTTCATATGCACTTTGATTATACTTCATCTCAATTTTTCCTTTTACGCGTACAGCTCTCATTCTTTCCCGGTGTTTTTTCCTTACTTCTTCCGCATGCTTTTGCCTGAAACGCTGAGCTTTTTCTTTCCCTGTTCCCTGTTAATTTTGATTGAGCAGGTGCCATCTGTAATTATTAAAGGAGGAAAAAATGTAACATTTAAAATGAACACTACATATTAAATTTAACATTTAAAAGGGCGATTCTCTGTAAACTCGTAATTTTTCACACGAAACCTGTCCGGGCACGGTTTTCTGAAATGTTCGTATAATTATAATACTATTGCTCAGAAAATGAATCTATTACTTTGGTTTGAAAGAGGGCCAATTGAAGTTTGTGTTTTTCTGATAAATCACGATGGGGGGTAAGTTCCCCGCCTAGTATAACTAGGCAGGGGACTGTGTCAGGTGACTGTGTTTTTGCTCTTTGTTGCGTAATATCTGCAAAACTATTGGAACATAATTAGTTTCGAGACTACCTATAAATTTAGGCACAAATCCTGGACATCATAACTAATATGTTTCATAATTAAAATCACTTTCTAGAGGACTGTTTTCGCAACGACCCTGATGCATCCTTTCATCACAAATGTGGCTCTCAAACTAAGTAAAGTAGCGTTTCAACACCGTTCTCTGCAATTTCGGCAAATTCACACTGTTTACTTTAAACTTCATGCCAAAAAGAATTTGCAAAATTTATAGATTTTTCATATTACAGCTTTGAATTTGTTGCAGGGGACTGTTTGAAAAAACTCCGGACAGAATTTACATGACAATTTTAAGTTTTAGAAATACGTAATTATACTTTATTTCATAAGAAAAATATAGCTTCATTATTCTATTTTTAGATATTAATTGCCAAATTTGTGTAGTGTTAAAATGGTTTTTTGAAATACTATCTTTAACAGTTAGACTATGGGATTGGGACAGCCAGGGGATTGTGTTTTTGGCGCTTAGATAATTTCTAGAAAAAAATAATTAAATTGTTATCACTCCAAATACAATTGGGCCACAAAGCATTAATGCTTTACTTGGATTAAGAGCGATAATTACCTTATTACACTTTATTAGTTTTAAAATACTCAGTCCGGACAGCCAATTACCAGTTTACACAGAATCGCCCAAAATAAACCACATTAAAAAATAAAAAAAAAAACAAACAAACAGTGGAAACTCACTGGCAAAGAAGGACGTAAACTATGTCAATGAAACTAAAAATATGCTCTGACTTTCAAACGGCTAGTGCCATGACTATCAAAATTAATTAGACGAAACGAATTAAAACAATTAGTCCCAAATTTAAGAATATAGGCTATTTTTTTAACTAAAATATTCTAAGAAGCATGATTTTACTTTGTAATTTATGAACTAAAGCAAATTATGTCAATAAAATCAATATTTATTTTATGACTTCTAAACGAATTAGGCTTAACCGTAATTTAAACAATAGATTAATAATAACAAGTTTAAAAAACTATAACCCGACTACAAAAAAAAAAAAAAAAAAAAAAAAAGCACTGAAAGGTAAGAAACAAGGTAGGTGCTATTTAATATCATCGTCTTATTAAATAAAACAAGACGTTTGATATCTTAGCTATATCTGTTTATTTAGTTCTACGACTTGAACCCTCTGCAAGTTCCACATTAACAACGTAATTCAATTTAAATGCTGTAGTAGTGCGTTGTCAACTACAGAAAAACAATTTGATAGAATAACATTATAACCTAATTTACCATTCTTGTATATATATATATGGGCAATTCTCTGTAAACTGGTAATTGGCTGTCCGGACCAAGTATTTAAAAAATAATAAAGTGTAATTAAGTAATTATCGCTCTTAATACAAGAAAAGCATTAATACTTTGTGGGCCAATTGTATTTGGAGCGATAACAATTTAATTTTTTTTTTCTAGAAATTATCTAAGCACCAAAAACACAGTCCCCTGGCTGTCCTAATCCCATAGTCTAACTGTTCAAGATAGTATTTTCAAAAACCTATTAACACTACATAAATTTGGCAATTAATATCTAAAAATAGAATAGTGAAGCTATATTTTTCTTATGAAATAAAGTATAATTACGTATTTCTAAAACTTAAAATTGTCATGTAAATTCTGTCCAGAGTTTTTTCGAACAGTCCCCTGCAACAAATTCAAAGCTGTAATACGAAAAATCTATAACTTTTG
>JAXGGA010024749.1:0-11559 GCA_038373865.1 Uloborus plumipes | reverse complement strand
TTTTGCTAGTCCGTCAGAACCGATTTTTTGGCTAACTACATGAGGAATGTAGATTTATAATGTCGAAATCTTTCTTTTGTTGATATAATATACTTGTTTATAGTTGAAAGTATGCTTTTGTTTAAAATTTAGTCTTCAACTTCAATTTCTTGTTTTGGGGAACGCAAAGTTCGTTCTCACTAGTTTATGAGTTATACATTCGATTATGAATTGTGCTAATTGTTGTTCTAAATTAAGATCAATAAAATGTTTTCTACTTTATGTTTTGTAAGCTCAGTATATTCATTATTATAATTTGAAAGTATTTCTTAATTTTTATTCAATAAACTGCACGAAAAATTCGGGAATCGGGGTAGTCTGTCTTTTATTGTAATTAATGGTGAGACAGTTTAAAATTGCATCATAAGTGTTACTCGAATAATAAGTGTTACTGAATCCTTGGTTGTAACCCAGCAGGGAAGCTTAATACCCAACAGGGGGCTTTGGCAAAAATTTTACTTTACAGGGTTTCCACACCCATTCCCCCCTCCCCCTCTCCCTCCCATTTTGATGATTTATAAAGCAATCAAATTGATAAAAATGTTATTATAGCAGCTTTATTCTCAATAAAAATGTCAAAGATACTCAAAGAAAAAATCTTTAAAAAACATAGAACATAAAACTGGGCTTTTGCAAAGACAGTCATGGCAAATTCCAAAGATTTTTATGAATATAACGTCCCCTCAAGTTTTTTTGAATGTGTTTGAAACTAACTATATAAAAAGAGAGGGCAGATCCAGTTGGTTTAGGAGAAGATCATCACGAGAACATGAGTACACAAATCAGGGGAAATGTTTGCTGACACATTTACACTGTTTCTACAGAATACGTAGTTGTAAGTGTCATACACCTGCAAAATTCCGCGGGGGGGGTCGCCCCCCAGAAAGGCTTGGAAAGTGAAGTTCTAAAAACGCAGTTTTGGGCGATTTTTACGGAGGCGAGGGTTCTGCTGCTCACATCCGGGAAATGTTTGCCGTTGACAGGGGTGCCCACAGGGGGATTATGGCACAAGTTGCGCCATCAAAGTTTTTTTTTTGGGGGGGGGGGGAATTTTTTTAAGCTAATTGATTTATTTATTTAAACTATTTATTAATTTATTTTTTAAAGTTAAATTATGTACTGATTTTTTTAAATGAAAATTATTCATTAATTTTTTTTTTTTTTAATTTATTTCTTTATTATTATTTATTTATTTATTTTATGTGTGTATGCTTGAAATGTGTGAAAGGGGAAAAAAAGCGATTCTATTCTGCGCATAATTAGTACTTTAAAAAAAATGTTAAAAAAATAATAGTTTTAACTTATAAAAACAAATAAAAATATAAATAAATAATATTTAAAAAATGAATAAATGACATTTAAAAAAATAAAATGAAAAAGAGGGATAAAAATCACAATAGGATTGTGAAAATTTTTGGGAGGGAATTTGCACCATTGAGCTTTGGGGGGGGGGGGGGGGGGAGATGGGCACCCCTGGCCGTTGAAATACCAAAAACGAGGTTTTAGTCAATCTGTGATAATGTTTACTAGAGGTTAGGCAGTTCGGGCTATCCTGTGGAAATCTTTTGATAGCAAAGAATCAAAAGCGTGATTGTAAGGCATGTTTTGAAATGTTAAGGGGACGGGGTCAGGATAATCAAGATGTTGGGGGATACTCAGTAAGCCACTTTTTCGGAACCCCCTAGATGTACGTTTCCAAGACCCTTCTGATGGGGGCGACTGCTACCTACCTAGCGTTTGTACTGTTATATTCTCTTATACTACTATTTTTTGTAGAGGAGCTAGAAAGGAACCCAATATCATGCTACTTGACTAAAGTTTTTTTTTTTTTTTAGTTTACTACCATAATCATTTTAACCAGCCCACACATAATACAAATAAATTCTCAGAAAATGGACTGTTATGTCTACATTTTTTAGTATTTACTTGGTATGTGAGCCTAAGGCTACCTAAGCGGCGTTTACCTTCAATTTACTAATTGAACCACATCATTGCTTGCAAGCTCTCGCTGGTGTGCTACATTAATTTTGACCTCCAGTTTGTCGACAATATTGGCTTCTTTGAGAGGACATGTGCCTCCAGCTCTGATATTGACTGTTTCATTTTGATGAGTCCATAACAAGGAGGAAACTGCAGTCTCTGGATGTCATAACCAATGTGTTGGTATTTTGCAAGTAGTCCTGCCTTGAGGCAGTGTTGGGCAAGAACTAAAAAAATCAACTAAATTTTTAATCGATTGATTAGTTGACTAAAGTAATCTGACTCGCATTTAGTTCAGATTACTTAAAATTTGAACTATTTAATTTGCCGACGATTAACGTTAGTTCAAACTAACTTCGTTAGTTGGTGAAAAAAACTAATTTAGTTCAGATTGATTTAATCAAGACTAAATTAGTCAGATTAATTTTAGTCAGACTAAAAGTAATTGCACTAAATTCAATTTGATTAAAACTAATAAAATTGATTTCAGTCTGAGTAATTTATTTACGATTAAATTCGATATGGGTATTTAAAGTATGTTCTTGTAAACAGGGGTAGAAACGAGTTAACACGAGTATACTCGTGTGGTGGATAATAGTTGTATTTCTGCGCTTATATACAAACATTTACGTCATATAAGAGTAAGTATGGGTATGCACGAGTATATGCGTGTAAACTCGAGTATATACGAGTTAACACGAGTGTACTCGTGTGTTAGGGATAATTTGTATTTCTGCGCTTGTACATACACATTTACACACAGATACGTGTGAATTCGGGTTTTTACGAGTTAATTCGGGTATATACGTGCGAACCCGAGTATACTCGTGTGTAGGGACATATTTGTATTTCTGAGCTTATATACATGCATTTACGGGTACACACGAGTTAATACGAGTATATAAGAGCATATATATGCAAACACGAGTATATACGTACTATTCCGAGTATACTCGTGTATAGGATTATATTTGTATTTATGCGCTTATATACGAACATTTACGGGTATACACGAGTTACTACGAGTATATGAGAGCATATTTATGCAAACACGAGTATATACGTACTATCCCGAGTATACTCGTGTATAGGGTTATATTTGTATTTATGCGCTTATATACACACATTCACGGGTACACACGAGTTAATACGAGTATATGAGAGCATATTTATGCAAACACGAGTATATACGTACTATCCCGAGTATACTCGTGTATAGGGTTATATTTGTATTTATTCGCTTATATACATCATTTACAGGTACACACGAGTTAATACGAGTATATGAGAGCATATATATACAAACACGAGTATATACCTACTATCCCGAGTATACTCGTGTATAGGGTTATATTTGTATTTATGCGCTTATATACGAACATTTACGGGTACACGCGAGTTACTACGAGTATATGAGAGCATATTTATGCAAACACGAGTATATACGTACTATCCCGAGTATACTCGTGTATAGGGTTATATTTGTATTTATTCGCTTGTATACATCATTTACAGGTACACACGAGTTAATACGAGTATATGAGAGCATATATATGCAAACACGAGTATATACGTACTATCCCGAGTATACTCGTGTATAGGGTTATATTTGTATTTATGCGCTTATATACGAACATTTACGGGTATACACGAGTTACTACGAGTATATGAGAGCATATTTATGCAAACACGAGTATATACGTACTATCCCGAGTATACTCGTGTATAGGGTTATATTTGTATTTATTCGCTTGTATACATCATTTACAGGTACACACGAGTTAATACGAGTATATGAGAGCATATATATGCAAACACGAGTATATACGTACTATCCCGAGTATACTCGTGTATAGGGTTATATTTGTATTTATTCGCTTATATACATCATTTACAGGTACACACGAGTTAATACGAGTATATGAGAGCAAAAATATGCAAACACGAGTATATACGTACTATCCCGAGTATACTCGTGTATAGGGTTATATTTGTATTTATGCGCTTATATACGAACATTTACGGGTACACGCGAGTTACTACGAGTATATGAGAGCATATTTATGCAAACACGAGTATATACGTACTATCCCGAGTATACTCGTGTATAGGGATTATATTTGTATTTATGCGCTTATATACATCCATTTACGGGTACACACGAGTTAATACGAGTATATAAGAGCATATTTGTGCAAACACGAGTATATACGTACTATCCCGAGTTTACTCTTGTATATAGGGATTATATTTGTATTTATGCGCTTATATACATACATTTACGGGTACACACGAGTTAATACGAGTATATGAGAGCATATTTATGCAAACACGAGTATATACGTACTATCCCGAGTATACTCGTGTTAACTCGTATATACTCCTGTTTACTAGTATATACTAGTGTATGCTACTAGTATATACTAGTGTATGCTCCTGTTTACTAGTATATACTAGTATATTTACTCGTATGTGCTCATTTCTGTTTGTATACAAGAGCAGAAATACAAACATGCCCCTACACACGAGTATACTCGGGTTCACACGTATATTTTCATGTTTACTCGTAAATACCCGAATTTACTCGTATATGCATAAAAATGTATGTATATAAGCGCATAAATACAAATATAACCCTATACCCGAGTATACACGGGATAGAACGTATATACTCGAGTTTGCATACATATGCTCTTATATACTCGTATTAACTCGTGTATACACGTAAATATATGTATATGATCACATAAATATACGAATATTACCCTATACACGAGTATACTCGGGATAGTACGTATATACTCGTGTTTGCATGTATTTGCTCTTATATACTCGTATTAACTCGTGTATACACTTAAATATGTGTATATGAGCGCATAAATACGAATATAACCCTATACACGAGTATACTCGGGATAGTACGCATATACTCGTGTTTGCATATATACGCTCTTATATACTCGTATTAACATGTGCGTAGACGTAAATATATGTATTTAAGCTCATAAATACGAATATAAAACCTTTTCACGAGTATACTCGGGATAGTACGTATATACTCGTGTGTGCATATATATGCTCTTATATACTCGTATTAACTTGTGTATACACGTAAATATGTGTATATGAGCGCATAAATACGATTATAACCCAAAACACGAATATACTCGGGATAATACGCATATACTCGTGTTTGCATATATATGCTCTTATATACGCGTATTAACTCGTGTATACCCGTAAATGTGTGTATATAATGACATAAATACAAATATAACCATATACACGAGTATACTCGGGTTAGTACGTATATACTTGTGTTTGCATATATATGCTCTTGTATACTCGTATTAACTCGTGTATTCCCGTAAATATGTGTATATAGTCGCATAAATACAAATGTAACCCTATACACGAGTATATTCGGGGTAGTACGTGTATACTCGTGTTTGCATATAAAAAGCTCTTATATACTCGTATTCACTCGTGTTTCCACGTAAATACATGTAATTTCTCGTGTACGCGTGTATATGTATGCAAAAGTACATGTACTATATCTCAGTATCAGTTTAAAATCAATCTAGATTTACATAAATCTGAATTTTAATTTTAGTCTAATTTTAGTCCATTGAAATTCAATCTGATTATATTAGTCACGACTAAATCAATCTGATTACTTTAGTTTCGACTAAATCAATTTGATTAATTTAATCTGAACTAAATTAAACTGCACTAAATTAATCATTTTCACAGACTGAATAAGTTAGTTTGAACTAACTTTAATCATCGTCTGCGAATTGAATTCAATCACATTAAATTAATCTAAATTAAAAAGTGCAATGATTACTTTAGTCTATTGAGACTTTAGTTGATTAATGCCCAACACTGCCTTGAGGGTGATAGAATCTGCTAATTATGCAGTGATATAGAAAAAGAAAATCTTCAGCATCCTCTTTAATATCAAGATAAATACCGTATTAGCTGGTATGCCGCAAAAACCAAGGTTAGAAAAGTTAATCATTATTTAATACTATAACAAATGTATTCAACTTTAAAAGAATATACAATAAGTTATATACTGATGTACTAAGCACAGAGGTCATATCTGCACTTATTATCAAAATTGAATTGTTGTCACTGGGTGATTCTGTGTAACATATATTACACAAATTCATTGTTTTTTGTTCATTTGTGATAAGGAAATATTAAAATAGAATTTCTGAAAAAGTGGCATCCAAATGAATTATTATGGAGATGTAAAATATTCAGCAGTTTCTCATTTTGAACTCGGGTGCAGGTACTGTTTTGTGCTTATCATGGCAGTGTGTATGCAGATCATTTTATGAGGATTAATAAACTGTTTAATTTTGTAAATATATTAATTAACTATAGCAAAATGACACACCATCAAACCACCAATTGTTCTCATCGCGTCAACCTGTACTTTATTGGTTTGTTTATGAAAAAGAAGTTACTTAGGGGATTTATTTTTTTTTTCTCCTCTCAGTGGTTTGCTTTGTGGTTAAAACTGAACAGTGACTTTTGTTTTATTGCAAAATGAACCTTGAATTATGCGACATTTCCCGGCATGCTGGTCACTTCACTTTTTTCCAGCATACCGGCTAATGTGGTGTAGAGGGTGACTATCAATACAGTATGTGTGTGATAGTCACCCTCTTCTACTTAAATCAAACTCCTGTGTGTTAAAGTTAAACTAGACTCCAATTATTTGCCTTCTCATGTCAAAAAAAAGTCCTATCACTTATAAATAAGGTTCAAAATATTTTTCTCCAATTTCAGACTGTGATAGTAATCCTCCACCCCTGAATTCCAACCTCTGCCCTTTCATCACGAAGTGGATAGATTATTCCAACAAGTATGGCTTTGGATTTCAACTTTCCGACCACAGCATTGGAGTTATGTTCAATGATTCCACCAGAATGAGCATGTCTTCAAACAAAGGGTGTGTATACTCTTCAACTACGCTGCAAAAACTGAATTGCTGTTTTTACAGTATAATACTGGCAGCCGATGTTCCAATATAAAACTATAAAATGCATAATAATAAACTGTAAAACTAGCAATTTACAGTTTCTTACTGTAAAGTTAGAAATTTTACAGTTTATTGCCGTAAAATTTAGCTGTCTTATACTGTAAAAACAATAGTATAATACTGGCAGCAGAGGTTCCAGTTTAAAACTAAAATGCACAGTAATGAACTGTAAAATTAGCAATTTTGCAGTTTATTACTGTAAAATTAGGAATTTTACCATTTAATACTGTAAAAGCCCTGCTCCACATTGACGTAAAGTAGAAAAATAAAGCAGAAACGTAAAATGGAGCAAATAGTATTCCTATGGAAAGTACCTGGATTTTCGGTTTCTGCCTTAGTTTTCGGTCGCGTTTTACGCTGATGTGGAGCAGGGCCCTAAAAGTAGAAATTTTACAGTTTATTACTGTTCAAAAACAACGTTCATTTTTTAGTATACAAATTTGTTTTTTTATTATCATTCTTATTATTTTAGTTTTAAATATTTTGTAACTTTTTTTTTTTGTTGTTGTTGCACTAGTTTGTCCGTGTTGAAGCAATGTCTCCTAAATACTAAATGCCTGTAACTTTCTGGCTCACAGAGCAAAATTTCATCCTTTGTTCAGGATACACTGCCATCTACCAGAGTTCTTCGAGAAAGAGAAATTAATGATTGGTTCATTTCTAAATTTAAATTTAAAAATCAACCAATCAAAAAATTTGTTTCGAATATTGTTTGGATCCATCGCCAATAGCTGCAACATGCCCTTGGTTCACGATACACTGCCATCTACCAGAATTCTTAAAAAAATTAACGATTGGTTCATTTCTGAATTTAAATTTAAAAATTAACTAATCAAAAAATAACGACATTATCGGATTGCTGCAAGGTGGCGTTTAAAGCTGAACCCATCTCTACGGTAGCGAAGCAAATGTTATAGGCATTTTGTATTTAGGAGGCGTTGGTTGAAGCAACCCCCCGTAATATTAAATACCTATTGCATTTGCTTCAAAACATTTTCCAACTGTTCAGCATAAAGCGCTACCTTGCAGCCAGCAACTATTGGCGAAGGATTCAAATTAAATTTTTGATTGGTTAGTTTTTGAATTTAAATTTAGAAATCAACCAATTGTTAATTTTTCTGACAGTTTTGTTGTTTTAAGGAACATTGATAGAGCGCAACGCATATTGAACAAAGAGCAAATTTTTGCTCTATGTTAAATACTAGAAAATGATAGGTATTTAGTATTAAGGAGGCATTGGTTGAAGTAACTATAAATAACAAGAACTAAATGAGAGCCCACACATAGCCACTCATGGGTGAGATAGCAGTTTAATCCACTAAACAGCCAATCAGAAGGGGCAACACATATCTGCTTTTTGGAGGTTGCCTGAACTACAAATAAATAATATTAGTTATAAAAATTGTCACAAAGTTTACAAATAAATTTCAGTCAAGTTAAAACTTATTTGAAAAATTGAATTGTGGATTTTATTTAGGCTTTGTAATTTTTCAAATAAGATTTTCAGAATTTCCTCCACTCAAATAATCAATTACAATTTAAAAGATTTATTTATTTATTTGGTGTTAAAGAGGTATTCGTGAGAAAACCAAAATATAGCTCTGTTACTGTGTTACAAATTGGTAGCATGGTCACTTGGTAAATAGATATAAAATTCTATCATTTTCCTCCTGTTTTGTGAAATGAAACCTGCTGTTTATGTTTCTTTCAAACGCTGCAGGTATCAGGGCCGTATCCAGGCCTTAGTTTTGGGGAGTGTTTTACCAAAGCTATTTCTCGTGAAATCTATTAAGTCAATAAAATTTTATTTCATGTTCTATATTCTGTTGATTTTTGTTACAATATATGTTAAAAGGGTATTAACCAGGGCTGCGGAGTCGGAGGAAAAATAGTCGACTCCGACTCCGGGATTTTAAAACTTTCGACTCCGACTCCCGACTCCTGCTTTTTTTTTTATTATTTATTTTTTTTACCCAAATGTGAAGAAAGAAAAACCCCAAACAAAGGTTGAAATATTAAGTCCATTTTTAAAAGTTTCATTTTCATTCATGGTCGTAGCCAGGACTCACTTTGGGGGGGGGGGGGTAGCAAGCTGGGGTATCCCAGTTGGAGGTCGTGGGAGGTCATTGCGATCTCTCAAAAAGTTCAGTTTTCTCAAGAATTCTCGCAGATAATTTCACCACATTTACCTCAATTCTCGGAGGTCACTGTGACCTCCCAAAAAGTCCATTTTCTCCAGAGCAAAAGACAAGTGCTGCTCTTGTCATTTGACTCCGTACAAAACTAATCCTTTTCTTGTTAAATGGCCAGACTTTATTTTAATACATTGCATTTTTGCTGCAAATATTTTTTATTCACTTGCATAAGCCCAAACATAGCAATTCCTTTCATAAAGCAGATCCGCCATTTTGAAGCCCTTTTTATTGATCCTAGATGCTTAGGATTTGGATATTGGACGCTGAAAATTTGTATCTGTTAGTTTCAAAGATATGTTTTGACCTCCATAAAATTTCATCCAAATCGGAGGTGGTCGGAGTCGGAGTCGACATGTTTTTCAGCGACTCCGACTCCGACTCCTTTGGTCCAAAATCAGTCCGACTCTGACTCTTCGACTCCGACTCCGCAGCCCTGGTATTAACATGAAAAATGTTTTTTAAAAAAAAGAGACTCATCTGTTCAAAAAAAGAAAAAAAAAAAAAAAAACTGGGTTGCTTAGTTTACTCATACGCTCATTCCAAAGAGTACTTCTGAAATTTTTTTCTTACTATTTTTATAAGATGTGCTAAATATAAAGTTTGGTATTTACAAGTTTGAAGAATTTTGGTGCGTTTTTTTTAGTGGTACTAAAAATTCGAAAGATGTATTGTTAAGAAATTATGTTTGCAATAACTACAATAAAAATAAATACTGTAGAAAAATCACTTAATTTATACAACTTTTCAATAATTATAATTTCATTTTTCAAATGCAGGTTCAATGCAAGTATAAGAAAATTATATTAAAATAGCAATAATATTTTTTTCAATGAGAAACTATAAAAAGAATTTTTATAATAGTTTTGAAATTTCGGAGGGGGTTTGAACCCTGAAAACACACCCCTTAAATACTGCCCTGACAGGTATATATTTTATTTACGCTCTAGAAAGCAAAAATAAATAAAAACTAAATTTGACCATCCTAGATTGTTGCATACTCTACCTTGTTAAAAACTAGGCATGTTGAAAGCTGATTCGAAAAGTTTTCTTGAATGTATAATAAAAATCCCTTATTTTTTGCAAGGAAGTAGATTTAGAAAATTGTATTTCTTGACACAACTTAAGTCTTTTGCTTTTAATTTATAGTTGTACTTATTCTGCCATGATAAGGTAAAGCACAGTATTTGCGAAATTTTTCTTTTTTTTTTTAATTCATTTTTGTCATTTAGTGTACTTTAACTTCATTGTACTATAAGCTTGTTTCTTTTTGTTTCCATTGAAATTAAATTATGAAAAAGTCAAATTCCAACATTTACCCATTGCTAGTAAGGAACGAAAAATGCGTTTCTTCAAGTATCCCATAAACTCAATTCTGCTGATAATGTGCTTTATCTTGTGAAAGAATTCTGCAGCTTATGACATGAAATTTTATGTTTTGAAATAAATACCCATTTTTCTCTAAAAAATGTTTTTCTTCTCCAGTCGGGTTGAATTCCATGATAGCAATGGCAAACTCAGCACTTACAGTCATTCCAGTGTTCCCAGTCAATTGCATGAAAGGTTTACTCTGTTGAAGTACTTCGCTCAGTACATGGATGAGAACTTAACAGAGGTACTGCTTTCAATTACATTCCTACAAACAAAACATAACCTGCAATAAGTTATTAATTTGTTGTTGATGTTTGCAATAATTTTTTCAGGGAGGAGAACTTCAGTCAAAAGATCTAGTCAGGAAAAAAATCCCTTTTATGAAGAGATGGTTTCGATCTTCAAATGCCATAATTATGCAGCTTAGTTCTGGAACTTTGCAGGTGAATATTTTTATGTCGAATGTATCTTTAAGTTGGGTTTGCCCCTCCCCTCAAGTCTGTGCATCCATAAGCTCAAAATTTTTTTTGCATTGAAAAAGGCCTTCCTTGTAATGCCGAAACGGGTGTCTGCAGTATCCCTGCGTATTTGTGCTTAATTAACGTTGGATTAAAACATCACAATTTCTGCATCACTCAATTCACTCATCACTCACTCCAGGGTCCCCCGTACCTACCACAACTCGTGGTTTAACCGGGATAGGACCCTGAAGGGCGCTGTGTTCTTTTTGAACCAGACCAAGGGCCGAGAGCAAACCCTTGGCCTAGCACCCCCAGAGGCAGTGGCGTACGCAGAAAAATCATTTCAGAGGGGCTGAATCAAGACTCTTTGAGGGCGGGGGGCAGGAACCCCTCATGAAATGTCGCTAGGAAAACTAATCCTCTCGAATTTCTGCTTCAAAGACTATTTAAGTCAACAAAAAAA
>JAXGGA010024748.1:0-11560 GCA_038373865.1 Uloborus plumipes | reverse complement strand
CTTCCCACCTCCGGTACTTTTTTTTACTTTTTCGAATTTTCGGTGATTAATAATATTCATCAAATAGAAATGTTAAAATGCCATTCTAATTTTTTTTTACTTTTATAAATTATTTTATTTGCATCTTTTTCGATTTTGGTGCCTTCATTTTAAACAATGCAATCGATTTGCATCCGATATAAGAATCGAATTTCTCTCATTTTTGATGCTTATTACCCTTAGTTAGAAGACAAATAAATGAAATATATTTTTATTTATATATTTTTTTTGGAGATAATTTGTAAAACACCAGTTTAAAAGTAACATTACTTTACTCATTTACAATTTAATTAAATGCATGCATAATATTTTGACGAAAAACAATGTGAAACTAATCTAATACATGAAATGTGTCTTCTTTGCTTATATGAAAGGCAATTAGTTATTATGTATGTCTAACTATAAAATTTGATGTGCTTAAGTAATAGGGGCCTTGGTTAAAAAAAAAAAAAAAACGCCCCCCTCCCCCACACACATTTTCGCGTTAAAACTTTCAGGTATTTTTTCATGAACTCACAATCACCCCTGTAAAATATATGGATGAATGCAATGTAACCACTTGCCTGTGGGTTCTTCCTTGAAATATGGATGTATTAAACATTGTTCTGCAGTTAACCTGAAATTTAAAATATCAAGAGTTGAGCATTGCATTTTAACTTAAAAAATTACAATAATTCATTGATGTAATTAATTTGGTATTTCTTGCAAAACTCTGTACGCTAAATTCACCTAATCATGCATGTAAAAATGTAATTTTAAGTCACGGCTGCTCCAATGGTTAGTGCTCATATTAAAATGAGAAATATGATTCAGTAATATTTGGGTTTTATCAATATTCGAATTTTTCTCGCAAAGTCGTAAATGTTCATTTTATGGTTGTAACACATTTCCCAATCTTAGACATGTGCATGCTTTGCATCGTGTGATGTTGAATTCCCTTTTCTATGCAACTGGTCACAGTTCTGACATCATATAAAATGAAGGTCTTGAATATATTGCAAATGCACTTGGCTATTTTATGTTTCCACAAATGATTTGCTTTTTCTTTTTCACTGTGCGAGGTGACGTTTTTCAGTTGCTCGGCCAGCCAGATAGGCTGCCAATCATTATGCTCTCAAGTGGACAATTAAAAAATCTAAACTTCAATAGTTATTATAATTTTAACTTCATCAATAGTTATTCTAAATTTAAGTTTTGTTGAATGGCTCGACACAATGTGAGTAGAGTGAAAAGTGAGAAGTTACACTCTGTGAGTATTAGGACTGGCACGTTTTTACCAAAGGTGGAAAAAACCACAGAAAAAACAGGTAAAAATACCTTTTTGCCAAAGTGGCGAAAATAGTTCACTTTATTTACAGGAAAGTAATGTACATTTTACTATTTTTTACTTTACATTTTTTAATTTTTTTAACTGAGATTATTCATTACATCATTGAACCTACTCTCTGAGCCATTGTTTCAAAGCGACAGCAGGCTATGTTCAGACCTATCATTTTGAATTTTTCCAGGGGTCACTGGATCATACTCGATGCAAACTATGCCGGAAAGCAATCACAGCCACGACCATTTATTTGTAAACAAGTTCATTTCTCTATATTGGGGGGAAATTTTCTCCATCTGACAGCTGAACGTAACTGGCCTGGCTGTCTTAGTACTGTTCTGAAGCTTAAAAGTCTTACTGTTGCTCTGAGATATTGAGATGAAAAAATTGTTTTACTCGTATTAAACTATAGGTAACCAATGATGAATATTTCATAAAAGAGTAGTCTCATCAAATTCAACTGAACTGTCTACACTAGAATTATAATACATTTTTGTTTTTCCAAAACTGAATAGCAAAAACAAATTTTCCAATCTATTTCAAGTTTTTTTTCCCTCATGAATTATTTAAAAAAATTTAACTACTAAATTAGTCAATGAAATTCTAAATTAGTTTTCTGATTTAACTCTTAATTGTATTATGTACAAAATTATATTGTTTTTTAGTATTTTTTAAATATCCAGCAAATTTTCCAAGTTTCTTCCATTTTTGCAGGTTTTTCCCAGTTTTTGCCACTCCTGGCAAAAATACCATTTTGCCAGCAAAATGTCCAACCCTAGTGAATATGATATGGGGCACTATTTAAACCAGATTATGAAGGACTTTGGATAAGTCCAGTCAACTCGGCCACTGAGATTAAACTTATATTGTGATTGGTTTAAACATTTTTAAATGATTTTTTTCTTTTTGGTGTACATACATGCTTAGCATGATTAAATAGATATAAAAAAAATAATTACCTCACATTTAGGTTATAAACAAAGAGTCCAGCAAGTAAATGTACACAAGTAGTACCATGATCAATGAATTTTTTCTGCAATTTTGTACAACTGAAAAAATAAGAAAAGTTTAAGACACCTTTCGTACAACATTTTAGGCATAGTGTGAAACAAATTCCACAAAAAGGAGCAACTCAATAAATAAATAAATGAAAAAGGAAGAGAAAATACAAATGTAAAAACCAGCAACAGGATCTGGGCCCAACTGGTCTGGTCCTAGTCAAAATATAGACCCCAATGAAGATCAGTGGACCTCTTAAAGCTATCTACTCCCCTGCTCCTTACCGCCTCTTCCGGTAAACTGTTTCTAATTCTCACTATCCTGCGGAAAAAGTATTTTTTCCGCATTTCCAGGTTAGCCAGAGATTTAAACTGATTAAAACAATGACGCCTTGTCCTGTTTTCAGTGCAAAAATCTAGCCCTGTAATATCTTTCATTTTGATAAATTGATATAACTGAATCATATCCCTCTGATTCTCATTTGCTCAAGACTACACACATTAAGCATTCTAGTCTGGAATCATAGTCTGAATGTGAAAATTCATTCACTAACCTTGTAACCTTGTTTTTTGTTACCCTTTCCAATAATTTAATATCTTTCTTAAGATAAGGATACCAAATCAGAACAGCATACTCCAAATGAGGTCTTACCAAACTTCTATATACAGGCAGAAGAGCCTTCTTTGATTTATTAAGCAGTCACAGCCCCTAAGCCATGGTTAAGCCATTAAGAATATTGCCTAAAAGTTACCTAAATTGTAGATAATTTTACCTAAATTGTAGAAAGTAAATTGCCTTAAATTTACGAATTGTGTCGTACCATTGCTGTGGACTCTTGTTGGTAAGATAATTTGATATTAGCTACCTGTTTTTTGGCACTCTTAGCTTCTATAAGAGAATATTTGCCTCCTGCTGGGTTACTTCCTATTCCAGACTGATGAGGCCACAAAAAGGACAAAACTGTAGTCTCTGGTTAGGATAATCAAATTGTTGAGTACATCGTATGTACTACCGTATTTTCGGGTAGAGAAGCCGCGGCTTATACGTGTTTAAAAGCTGAATTTTAACTCCTGCGGCTTATATGCCATGGTGGCTTTTACGATGTAAAAGTTTTTTTTTGTCTTTTTTTTTTGTTTTTTCAAAGTACATGCTGTGTTTATTTTTTTCCTAAAACGAAGGGAATTAGAGTCCAACATCAAAAGCCACTACTGACTGCAACACCTTGCACAGTTCTATTTTAAAAAGGGTAACAGCATTTCTGCTTATTCAGAAGTTATTTTATTTTCCTAAATCTGATAACAAAAGGGGAATAAATTAAGAAAAAAAAAAACCATCAACAATAACCAACATATCAAAAAAACGAATCCAAACAAAAAACAAATAAAAAATCAAAATCCCCAGTGATAAGGAAGGGAAATTAAGAAAAAAAAACATCAACAATAACTCCAAACGAAAAAACAAAATCCCCTGTTGCCCAAGGAATGGGAAGTAAGGTTGCTGTAGAGACTACCACAGAGTAGTACAGGGTTACTATAAGTTGCAGTTATCGCCAAAATGTTGCAACGTTTTAATTATCTATGATATTGAAACACTATTTTCAAATCAATGTTACTAATTCTTTGTCATTATGTTTTAACGATGTCAATACAATATACTGCAGCATGTGTTCTTGCAGAAATCTTTTTTTAACTATGTTTTATGCGGCTTATACGCGGATGCGGCGTATCTAATAAAACACATTATTGTTCTTCGGAATTTTGCGAAGTGCAGCATATACTGCGGTGCGGCTTATCTACACGAAAATACGGTATTCTTTGATTTGTTAGAAATAGATCTATTGATAAACCAAAGAATTCTATTGATACCCCTCCCCCCACCCGAGTATTCCTAATACTTTCTCAACCCCAAATTAGCCCCTATGTTCAGTTTGAAAAGTTTGTACCACATTAGTTACTGCATTTGGAAACTTTTAAACAGATTATGGATACTAATGATTTTAAGAATTTTTTAGAGATTTTAGTGTGCTTTGCTATCAATACTAGGCGTTAAATTCAGTCATTTTCCGCGTAGTTCTGCCATATCTCATAGATGGCAGCACGAGTGAATTCCAAAATTTTTAAATGCGATTTTTACAGAATTCACGAAATATAGATTGACATTGTGTATGAACTATTTCTGGAATACAAAAGTGGTCAATTAAAAAACAAGGCTCCTGACAAGTTAGTTTCGAGATTTTTAAAAGTAATAACACAAATAACGGGATTAAGGAAATTAAGGATTAAGGAAATTGAAAACTAACTTCAAAACAACGTTTTTGAAAATGGATGAAAATTTTTGAACTTGGTTTTTTACTTATTCACTTATTTTTTTCGGCACACAAAGAAAATACATGCATACATAAAAAACAAAATGAATTTTTAGTTTATATTGTTTCATAAGAATAGTGTGCAAAATCTAAAAATACGTGTGCGCTAATTTTTTTAACTTAAATTTTTTTTTCTTTTAACTTTATTTTCATATGTTTTTTGTTTTTTCAGAAAAAATTAAAAAACTTTATATCCTTATAACACTTACATATCTAAAAAGTTTATATTTTGCACTGAAAATTTATTGTTCATTTAAATGTCTTTAAAATTTTTTCATCAAAATAAATTATTTTTTGTGTTATGAATTTTTTGTTGATCATTTTGCATGGTTAGACATTTTTTCATCGAAAGTGTCCATTATTTCAATGCTTCGTAATGTACCTACGTATGAGCTTCATGTGCCGGGCAAAAAAAGTGAATAGGAAAAAAAAATTAAGTCTAAGTTTTCTCATCCATTTTTTCCTAATGTTGTTTTGAGCTTACTTTTTCAGTCACATCCCCCCCCCCCTCTCCCTTACCGCTGAAAACAGCAAAATTTGGATCTGAAGTGTTATTTCATTAATTACACCCATTTTGAAGTCTAAAAATTATCTTTACAATTTTATGTCATATTTTTAAAAGTTATTTGTGTAATTTCTAATTAAAAATCTCAAATCTAACTTGTAGTGTTATCAAATTTTAATAGTTTTAATCCTGCCCTCTCCTCTCAGGAAAAGCAATGAACATTAAAAGATTTATTTATGAATTTGACCCCTTTCGTGTTCGAAAAACAGTTACAACAGAGTTTCAATCCATATTTTTGTCGTTGATTTCGCAATCACCTTAAAAAAATTAAAAATTAATTTGTTTATGTGTCACTATTCTTATGAACAATATAAACTAAAATTCATTTTGTTTTTATGTATGCATGTATTTTCTTTGTGTGCCGAAAAAATAAGTGAATAAGTAAAAACCAAGTTCAAAAATTTTCATCCATTTTCAAAACGTTGTTTTGAAGTTAGTTTTCAATTTCCTTAATCCTTAATTTCCTTAATCCCGTTATTTGTGTTATTACTTTTAAAAATCTCGAAACTAACTTGTCAGGAGCCTTGTTTTTTAATTGACCACTTTTGTATTCCAGAAATAGTTCATACACAATGTCAATCTATATTTCGTGAATTCTGTAAAAATCGCATTTAAAAATTTTGGAATTCACTCGTGCTGCCATCTATGAGATATGGCAGAACTACGCGGAAAATGACTGAATTTAACGCCTAGTGCTATCAATGAGTCCATTGACGTAAACAAGCATTCCCTCCTAAAACTCAGGACCAACTTAGTTTCAAAAATTCAGACACGCATTTTCAAGAAATGCCCCATTCTGCACGAACGCTTCGACCAGTAATGGCACAATCAGGGCTTCCATTCTTATTCAAAAAAAAAAAAAAATCAAGGACTCTTCGTGGACCGTTCTTTTGCTTTCTTTATTTTACACGAAAATGTTTTGGAAATTTCTCGCCTAGTTTTCTCTTCATTCTTATTTCTGCTCAAAAACATTTGACTCTTAGGTTTTTTTCTTTTAATAATGAGATTTTCAATTTTCACCCTTATGTTCTTCTGAATTTAAAATACAATGTCTGCAGCCACAGTAAAAAGATTTTATCATTTTGGACCGGAGTAGTATTTTACAGTGCTCCCATAGATAAGTTTTTCTACCTTGAGTAAAGACCAAGAAAATAAAATACTAGGATTGGCAATATGGCTTAAAACCAAGTGCTCTGGACACAAATAAGAAACTTTTATGGATCTGAATTTAAAAAAAAAGAAGTAAAAATTCTAATTACCAAAACAAATCCTTTAATACATACAATCAAATTTTCTTAAAATTGCATGATGCTGATGGTAAACATGTATTATACTTTAAATTACTTTGGAAATTTAAAGTAAATTTTAATTATCAAATTCAGTCAGTATAAGAAACTGGAAGAATGGAATCAAATTTTCTTTCTGTCCCATTCTCCATCGCATCAATTTTGTTAAACAAATAATTCTTGTTGAGACAAAAAGTGTTGCAATCATACCAAACAAATGTTTAACAAAATTAATATGATATTAAAATTTTTTCATCATTAATACTAAAAAATGTGGTATGGACCCCACACTACTTCTTTTTACGTGTGAATTTCTTAGTAGATGCCTTAAGTGTTAAAATAGTGCTTGGAGTGAGCAATATAACAGTTCAAACATTTGCACCCCTAGTTTGCCACGAAGTAATGTAAAAAATGCTTTAGAATGATAAATTTTCTGCATATTGCCGATTTTAACATCATTCAATGGAATTTTCGCAAAATATAGCCAATAGCGCCAAATTGAACCCTAATTCAAAAAAAAAAAAAAAAAATTTCGCCAAATTTGTTGCGAATTTGGCGATATGTCGCCAAGTTGGTGACCAAAAGCTTAGGGATATACCACCAAGTGGTTGTGCCAATTCATATAATTTAAGTCTGCATTGAAATTAACATTGATTTATCCCAAAAAGGGGGTAAAACACCCCCTTACGAACATTTGAATGCAACCACAAGGGGAGGTGCACAACTAGACCCTCCTCAGACCCTACGTACCAAACTAGAAGCTTTTACGGCTCATAGTTTTTGAGTTATGCGACATACATATGCACATACATACAGACGTCACGAGAAAACTCGTCATATTTAACTCGGGGGTGGTTGAAAATCAATTTTCGGCTAGTTATGTGTTGGTAGGTACATATGCGCGTCTGACAGGTCGAAAAAACAACTTGACATTTATTTGGGGGTGATCAAAATCCAAATTTAGACCCAAATTTGAGTGGATTTTTTTTTGCGATCACAATTACTTCCTTTACTACGTAAAAGGAAGTGAAAATGTGGTTTCAGGATTTTAAAAATAAACAATTGAATGAAATTACTCACCCATGGGAGTCCATGACTTGAACCTTATTTTGCTGAAGTAGTTCGGAAAAACCCTGGAGCGAAGAAAATGAAAATCAATGAAATGACTGAAACAAGTCTTAAACTTAATTTTTTGAAAACAATGACAGTTCAACTGAATAAAACAATACTAATTTTCTTTAATTATACGATTTATTTGAAAAAGATTCTGCTAGCTTCTTTTCAAAATCTATGCTTGCAACAAGAGCTGCAAACTTTTAAAAATCTAAATTTCATAGCCAGTTCACATGGTAGAGGGGAGCTAAATGGCACACGTTTGAATTTACAATAGGATAAGTAACAGATAATTTTGAAAAATACATTAAAATCATTAAAAATTTTTTAATCATTTATTACTAAAAATGAATTTTTCTTTTCTTTAAACAAAGATTTGGAGTCTTATTAAGCACAAAGCAATATTACCTAAACCATTATTATATGTATTTTATCTGTAATGGTTGAAATGCTTCTTAGAATTATGAAGGAAGAAGAAAATCGTATGTTTTGGACACATTTTTTTTAACGTCGTAGTTCCAGGTTTTAGTTTGTAGAGACTACAATTTTTTCGTATAGCAGTTGGCAGCTTTGCAAATAACTAGACTCATTATCACTGCAGCAATTACTTTCAGAATATGGCAGCCATTTGAAATGTAACTTTTGATTTTAACGTGCAATGAACATCTACTATTCAATTTTATGAGTCAGAGATTAAGACTTAACTCCCTGCCACAGACTAACTTCAGAGATGCAAGTATTAGGGTTAATGACATACATGAAATACATTTCCATCATTTCAAATGGGTGGGGGGGGGGGGGGTCAAAGAGTGAAAACAACATGAAAATTTCACTGGAAAACAACAAAAACCACTTGCTTTAAGATGTATAAACATTGATTTATCAAACCGACCGAGGGAGCGATTGACCCTCCCCCTTAAACGGCAGGGCTGGTGCAATGCAATGGTATTCATTGCCCATGGTTTTTGGCATGAGCCCCACATCTATTATTTGACATCCCTTCCCAGGTTGTGGTATGGGCACCACCCGTTTTTATCAAATATCCAAAATAACTGGTAATCAAAGTTTTTTTCAAGCACGAGACTCTTTTCAGTACCGACCCTAATGCTAGGGTAACCCCAGATCCCCCATAAAGGCTATGGTTTAATGGACATTAGGGCCGGTTGATTTTTATATTGTGATACATTGGCAATCCTATATGCGCGATGAATTACACTGTACATTGTCACATTCCCAAAATAAATTTTGAAACCCGTCAAATGTATCTTCAGCCTCAGTTTTATCAAGAAAAAATAGCATAATTCAACTTTGAACGATTTATATGCATCCAATATTCTTTTTATAATTGATATTTGTGTTCGAATGTAACCTCTGTTACAATAGAATTTACCATAGTAACAGTATCTCTAACTAACTTATATTTCAAAACATTACAAGTTATCGATGACAAAGAATCATATTTACTGAGCCCATTTTCTGCTTTATCTATTATTGGCAGAGCAATGGTATAAAGGAATTTCATGTTTGCTTCAGAGAAGCCTTTATTCAAAATTTTCATTATGATTATTATTAATGTTGTGGTTTCATAGCAACCACTATTTATTGCAACAATGGGTTTTATATTTAATCATTTAATAGGGAAAGTACTGAAAATTCACTATTTTTTGGGCATAACTTTTTAAAAAAGAACTAATATGGTAAATATAAGATATGGGACCTCACAGTTGGACCATCCACCATCCATTAAAAAAAGAATCATGAAAATTGGTTCACTAGGTTAAATGCTATGAGCTAACAAACATACATAGGGGAGAGTTGCCCAAAACGGGATAGGAGGGTAAAACGGGATAGTGGGCATTGGAGCTTGACTGGTGGTACTATCTCGCATGAGACAGGCTAAACTGGTTCCCGACCGTCATGACAGCATACTCAGTTAATATTACAACTCTAGCCACGTATTTCGCAAAGAAATATTTTTTTCAAAGTTTTCAATTGAGATTTTTACTTACTTTTCACTTTTTTCGACTGCAGAACAACTAGAATTGTGGTTCTCCGTAATTCGGAACAATTCCGGTTAGAATTGGATTTTGTTCATAGCTCTTTTAGCAACAATTTCATGTACTTAAATATTGCTAGTGAGTGGCGGTTCCGGGGTCAGCCCTTTATGATGTCAAAGGCATCATGGTCCGGCAAAACGGGATACTTTTAGGGTGCCCAAAACGGGATACAATTTTGATGTGTCCCGTTTTACCCGACCATTTCCATTAATGTTTTTTCAATGTGTTCAAGTAGCATAAAGCGAGCTAGAAGTTCAACCATCCTGACAAAGGGATTACTATCTACGAAAGAAATATGTTCACTGCAGCATTTTAACGAGCAGCTCTTCTCGAAACTGCTGTGAATGGGTTCACGAAAACAGGCATTTTCCCATATGACCCATATTTTCTGAATATCTCTTCTCTTTCTCTCTTCCAACAGATCACCCATTGCTGGATGCTCAGAACATGACCTCCTAACACCCATTAAATCTGCAACAAAATGAGATCAGTTCCGAAGGATCTTCAAATTCAGTCATAGCATCTAAGAGTTTGCTGTCATCACAAGCACTAGATACAGTATTGAATTAATCACTTAGTGCAACGATAACACTAGCACAAATGCAGGCCTTATCCAACCGTTCACTTCAACAGGAGTCAAAGGACTTGGACTATACTGTCGCCCTTCACTGCCATTTTCTATATCACCCAAGGAAATTCTACCTCCATCACGAGTGATTGGACCAAGACCTCAAAATAAACACGATAGGAGAAGAGGGAAAACAGTATTTATAACAAGAAGCCCATATAAACTTGAGTTGTGTTGGAAATTACATTCTGTCGTAAATTGGCAACACGGTTTTCTTTAACAGTATGCAAATTTCTGCATCACTTAAAAGCATATATATAGTCGACTAGTATGTTTTGGCAGCGACGATGTTGTTGTAAGTTACCTTGTCAGTTGGACGTTATGTTATTTTTGTAAATACGTTTCTTTTAATTCTAGCATATAAAATAAAATGCATCTATTTTTTGATTTATATTATTGCTACATCATTGAATTACACGGACACTGCTTTAACTCTGCTAAACATTTAAACATGGTTACGGGCCTTGTTCATGCAATAAAAGGTCTGATAAATTCAAATTGGTGTAGTATTTGAATAAGCTTGAAATATTCAAAAGTTGAAATGGCTCACGTTCAAGAACTTTCTTTTACATTTCCGAAGTTATCGGATTGCAACTATGCATCTTGGAAACTCGATATAAAATGCGTTTTGATCGACAGAAATTGCTGGGAGTTTGTTTCAAGCCATGAAGAGCTGAAATGTGATGAAGCTGCATCTGAAAGAGATAGAAAAGACTTTGAATGGCGTAAACGAAAGGCGTATACGACCATATATCAAGCTGTGGAAAGGAAATTCCAGATTCTAATTGCTCAAACTGAAAGCGGAAAAGAAGCATGGGACATTCTGAAGCTGAATTTTGAACCAACTTCGCGTGCCCGTTTAGCTGGATTACTAGATGAGTTCTTCGAACTTAAATTAAACCCACAAGAAGAAACTGTAGGTTTATTTTGCAAGAAAATTGAAGAGAAAACTTTGCAAGTTAAAGATGCTGGTTTTGATATGCCGGAGTTGTTAGTGTGTTTCCAACTTATACGCCGGTTACCTGAAGAATATGAAAATCTAGTTCAAATGCTGTACAGATTAGATGATAAAGAATTTACGCTAGAGAACGTGTCAAGACAGCTCATCACGGAGTACGGAAGAATTTGTTTGAAACGTAAAGACGAAGGGAAGTTCATAGCTGACGCTTACGCTACTAGATGTAAAT
>JAXGGA010024747.1:0-11569 GCA_038373865.1 Uloborus plumipes | reverse complement strand
AATTCAAAAAAATTAAATAAAAAATCGCAAAAATGATGTTTTTTCATATTTGTTAAAGTTTAGGCCCTAGGCACGACCGGAAGATATTAATAGATTTCGATAATTTTTTTTCCTTCTTTTTATCCCTCTACTTGTCTTCATAATTATAAATTTTTCCGCGCGAAAAAATTATGAAAACATTTCATTCAAAATTTTTTCAAAAAAAATCGCAAAAATGAAGTTTTTTTCATATTTTGTCAAATTTTAGGCCCTATGAGCGATCGGAAGATATCAAAGGATTTCGATAATTTTTTTTTCCTTCGTTTTGTCTTTACAATTAGCTATTTTTCCGCACTATTACATTTCGAAAACATCCAATTCAAAAATTTTAAAAAAAATCGCGAAAATGAAGTTTTTTCAATTTTTGTCAAACTTTAGGCCTTATGCGCGATCGGAAGATATCAACCGATTTCAATAATTTTTTTTTCCTTCTTTTTGTCTTCATAATTCGCAACTTTTCCGCGCTATTACAAATTCGAAATAAAAAAAAGTGTTTTTTCGGCCCACCCTAATATACAATACATTGATTGTGGTATGAGATGACGTAGGACATCGAACGAGACTGTTATGCTTAAATGCTCATCTGTATCGCCTCGAACATTCACGTAACAGGTGATAAAATAAAGTACTAAATCCTAGATTCATTTGTAATTTTTTCTGTAATAAATAATCACTTTGCTTCCATTTTGCTATCACTTACGTTGCATTTACGTACACAAAATTTTGTTTTAGTCTGACATTTCCTTCTTAGTACGATTTTTTTTAAATTTTTTTTTTTTTTTTTTAGTTTATTTATCTTTGCAGAGTATAGTTTCTACAAACATTTCACATTACTTTGCGAATGAAAATTAAGATGAAAACTAATGAGGATAATAAAAAAGTATTAGGACCTTAATTTATATATATTTTTTTTAATGTCCGAAAAATCCCACCTAAAATCTACTTGCCGAACTGTTCCTAACCTATCCAAAAAACATTTCAAAATATTCTAAATAAATTTTTTCTTCTAAACGGAAAAATGTTTTATCTCCCTTGCTTCTGGATTTTTTTCTCTTGAAAAATAAATACTGAGAATGAAAATGTTGCAATTATTTTTAAGTCATCTAAGAAAAGCAAAACTTTATGTGCATGTAGGAAATAAAGCTCCAGTTTCACGCTCCGTTTACTGGCGCTTACCGACTTGTAAAAAGCCTCAGAATGTGTTAGAAGTGGGTTGCCATATCAAGATATTGATCCTTTTTTTTTTTCTACTGTTGGAGTGAAGAGGGTTTGAAAAACAGAAAGTAGGGAAAAGACAAGTATGATATTTATGTGAAAGGAAGAATTTTTTTTCTGATTAGCCCATTCCATAAATTAATTAGTTTGAAAGGTACTGAGAAGTATTGTACGCGTTGCATTTTAACACTTCTGAATTCAAAGTAAAAATGTATAAAACTTCTGCCGAGAGAGAGAATCTCCATCTCATGTAGATGAATCAGTGGGAATGAATCTCTTGGAATTTGTGGGAATCTCTTGGAATTTGTGGGAATCTCTGGGAATTTGACTAGGCAAAACTAAAGTTTAGACAACAACAAATGGGAATTACACATCGCACTGTCAAAAACCATAATGAACATTGGGATTTTTCTAATGTGTAGGTGAAGCTTTCGCATGTTGGATGTCCATTGAAATTCTTTAGAGTGGGCAAAAAAAAAAAAAATAATAAGCAGGCATCATAATAAATATAAAAAGAAAAAGGCATTTTTTTTTCTTTTGAGTGTTTTTTGTCGGTGAAGAGACGATGTCTTCTCAAAATTATTTACCACGATCAGAAGTGTGTAACTTACTAGACGCTTAGAGGTGGGACCAAGACCACAAATCCGTGAAGTAGAGTGATTTCTACGATTTGGAATGGTGTTTTATCAACTAAAATACATAAAAAGGAGAATACTATATTCAAAACGGATAATAACGTGAAAATACGGCCAATATGTAAGGCTGATGAGCAGATCAAAACTGCTTGTCGCTCTTCTGAAATAATATGTTTTCTCTATTGTCTGCACCATAGAATCCATTCAAAGCTCACGAAATCGACTCTTCACTCCCTCACTGTAGGTTTCTATATTTGTAACAGGGTGCTCAGTGCCCTTCCACACTATTAAAAAAATCCTGAAGCTTTCACGTGGCCAGTACTTTTTAGCTTAAAATCCTATTTTACTGTAAAATTTTAAGGCAGTCCAGTCACCTTCTCTAGCGGTCAGAGAAGTCAGACTGCAGATGGGAAGGTTTGGGGTTTGAATCCTGGCTCGGGAATGGATTTATTTTCTCTCTTCTGTCCTTGTCTTTCTTTGTGTGCATGGCTGCCTACCCTTTATACGGGTTATTATGGCATGTGTGTACTGTAGAACCCGGACTTCATACCAAATATCGATGCATTTGGAAAAGTGAAGCCAAAATTGCCAGCTTAGCTGGCACAATACAACAACATTTTAAGCTAAAAAAAACTCTGAGCACTCTGGATGGTTAGGCGATTTGAACAGCGGGTTCAAAACCTGAGATCTTTTCATTCACAGACCGATTCTCTATCCCCTATTCCAATTGGGGCTTGATGGAGCAAGAAAGGGGAATTCTATGCTTCGCTCCTTAACCACGTGGTGTACCGTGTAGATCTAAAATGTTTAATATTTCCGGTAAAATTTCTAAATACTGCAAACACGCTCCATTCTACAGTAACATTTACCATCAAACTTTCCTGAATTTTACTGGCGCATCTGTCTGTCTGGGGTATCTGCAATTGGATTAAAAATGTGTCCCGGGAAATGCTTTGGAGTCATACTTATAGAACTTAAAAGACTGAAAATTAGGGTGATTCAGAAATGTATGGAAAAAAATAAACTTTGTATTTTTGTGCGTCTTACCCTCCTATTTTGTGCCACTATATACACTGATTATGTGTGCAAAATTTTGACAAAATATATTAATATTTAGAGGTCGCGCAAACGCCTTGAAATTTCGTGATATTGATAAAAACGTGAACGTAAATGATATCTATGGAAAAAAGTAGCCTTTGTATTTTTGTTCGTCTTACCGTCTTATTTAGGCCTTTATATACACTGAATTATTTGTCCAAAATTTTAGTAAACTATGTTTAAATTTAGGAGTACTTCAAATTTTGTGATAGTGGCACAAATGCGAACGTAAATATTAATAATAAAGCTCCTTAATTGATGTTTTTTTCTCTGAAGAAAAAAACGTATAATCACAAAATGAACTATATATCTGAAAAACCAATAAAATGCAGAAAAGTATGAAAACTAATCAAATACGGTAAAAATATAAAAAACAAATTTAAATACATTACATATATATATTATATAGTTCGCTCATTAATTCTTGCAATACTTTTTAAGGTTACATTTTTGCAACTTTGAAACCTTTTCTGTGTTCCTGTACCACTTGAAGAAGACACTGTCTTTGTTTTTCGTCGTTAGTGTTAGTCTTAACAAATGCTTCAATAAGGGCCACGCCACGCTCCGTATTGTCGTTTACAATCCTCAATTTCTTCGGTAGTATAAAGCCTTGTTAATAGCTATCTTGAAGATTCCAATGCTCAGGATCGAACAGCTGATATATTTTGAGTTTCTTCTTTACATGAATAAGGACGCTGAAAATGTTCCAAATCATTTTTCAGTGCTTGCACGAAAAGGGTTGCTGGGAACCCAGCTCTTAGATATTCTTTGCCATTAACGATAAGAATGAAATAAATCACGTTCATATGTTACGAATACCTTTTCTTTGTACGGCTGCAAGTTTGAACTGGTTGTGAAATAAACTTGAAGCCATAAAGAATCTTTAACACAGATATAACACGATGAACCGCTCCTGGGACACGAAAACATACACCGAGAGAAGGTGTTCCGCTCAAGAAAATCACACTAAGAGCTATTATCTTCCTTAGACACTTCTTTTGCATGGGTCATCAGAAGTTGACTTTGCGCAACTTCCATTACTAGTTGCACGTTGCTCTGAATTAGCTACCAACTCCTCAACCTCATCGTTTCTCACTCCATTTTTAAAATTAGAATGTTTTATCCTTGACTATGATTGCTGAAACTGCTTAAAAAGCAGTATTGTAGATAAAATGGCAGTGGATGGTTCCACGCAATTGCGTGAACACCGCATTTGACATTGCACGCAATCAAATACCCCAATTCTGCCTATTTCTTGATTTATCGGTTAAAATACCGAAAAACCAAGACTAGAATAGGCTTCGGTTGTAATACCACAGAAAACACAATGTCTAAAATATAATGGCGGAAAGCACAATATAAAAGTTGCTTCCCTAGTTCTTTTTCCCATGTTCAAATTTGCTCCAACTTTAGTACCGGCACTGCATGTCGTATCGAAACACATACCACGTACGAGCTCAGTACGAGCTCAGTAAGCTCAGTAAGTTCCCATTTATCTAACTGGTTATCGCACAGCAGCATTTGCCGTAGCAATTCCAGTGCCTGACTTACTAGAACCCAGAAGTAAATCATCAATGCTTGTGGTCCTGATACTAATACTGGTATGAAACCCGCCGATCTTCCTTCATTTTCCAAATATATTTTGCATAAGTGTTTCGTTCCAGTGAACTATCGAAGGAAGTCATAGATTTAAACGATTCTTGTAAGTTAACGGCCGATTCAGAGCGAATAGTTTGCATTTACCGTTTTATGGACGTTGTCAAATCCTCCCCATTTTGACCCGTACTTTGTACTGTAGCAGCTACTATCAAAGTGGCTTTCTGTCACTTATATTGGGCCCTGCCTAGAGTGGATGCTAGGTGTTTTAGCCGAATAAACTCGTACATCTCAAACAACCGAAAAGAAAACAGAAACCACAGCCCGAGCTTGCAGCTGCATTTTCTACCCAAACTCAGGTAAGAGGTGATGCAGCTTTGGAGCGGGGGGGGGGGGTCGTTACAACTCACTTTGAGCTATTATTTTATTGACTAATTACTTAGTAGAGTAAACTAACATTTTCAATTATTCCATTTTATATAAAGAACACTATTATTTCGGGTAATGAAGTTATGTACTCCAACTCTCGAAATTGCTAATTTTCAATAGAATTCGATCGCGTTGCGCGACCTCTAAATATTATTCAATTGAGCTAAAATTTTACATACATTATATTCATGAATAGTGTAAAAAAACTGCGGGGTAAGACCAAAGAAATTCAAAAAAAAATTTTTTTGAATCACCCTACTGAAGATATTAATTAAATCTCTCGCATTGAAATCTACTGCAATATGTTATTCAAATGTAGCCCAGTGCTTTCCAGGGAACCACATGACTAGTGTAGTAATGAAAATAAAAGCTGGAATAGATAGCAATCTAAAAAGCATAGAAAGCTATATTTTTGACACAAAAATTATTTGCCCTCATTGGCATGTTATTGAAACGTAAGGTCTTAAAAACTGCCCGAATTTTACGAAAAGCCCCAAATTGTGCGACTTTGCGAGAAATTGATCTTCGCAACTACACCGTCTGTATCCATCTACGAATCGTGTAAAAGATGTCTTCCATTATTCATTGAAACTCGCTATATTCGGCAACGTTTCTATAAAATTTCTGCAGAATTAAAGACCAAATATTTCGATAACGGGTACATGAGGGGAAAAATATATGCTTCCAGAAACATGTTTTACAATGCTCTTTCGACTGTTATTTATTTGAATTTTGTTCATTGTTACACTATTGTGTGATTTCCTGTTCTTGGTAAGAACTGCCACATTCAGAAATTCATCGAAAACAGAGATGTCTAACACTTCCGAGAGTATTGCAGAATTTGACTATGCATATACCCCACATCTTTTGAAACTTGCATAAAACTTTGAACCTGATTAATTTTTATTTAAATTAGCTCAATGATTATCACGCTATTATCTTCCTTTAAGCGTAGTAATCGTAAAGGGTATTTTGAATACAGCAATGTTGTACAACTTTGAATCGTTGCTTTATCCCAATTTAAATTTATTCAGAGTTTGGTAGCGCAATTTAATTATAAATTTAAACAGTCCTACCTCGCTCTGTCATTTTCTTTTCCGGAGAGGGTTTGATAAATCGCAACTGCAATAAACTTCTTAATTCTTTAGAAAAATAACTCAAACACACATTATTTACCGAACTTAAAATATGTAACTACTTCAACATTCGAATCCTTTCTTTCTTTCTTTCTTGGATTATTGAGGCCTTTGCTGCATTAATTTGGCTTCGCCTCCAATCGCCCCTACTTCGTTCGTTCGTTTTCGGGCTATATGCCCAGGTTTTTTTTGATGAGGACTACAATCTAGTGTTTTTCCTCCGTTACATATGATTTTTATTACATATATCTTTTACAATGCATGAAAGAGTTACATCACTAAGGAAGGAATTTACATCCGGAGCTAGGGTGGGAGTCGAACCCACCATCTCAGAGTTATCGGCAACACACCTTAGACCGCTCGGCCACTGAAACCCCAATCGCCCCTACTTCGAATCCTATTTTGCACAACAAATTGGCTCGTAAATACAGTTACGGTTACTTCCTTTCGTTTCGTTTGGGGCTATATGCCCAGGTTTTTGATGAGGACTACAATCTAGTGTCTTGCCTCCATTACTGTTGTATTTGTATATATCGTCTCATATGTTAATCGTTATCGTTTTGTCATTTTATGTTTCTATGTTTGGCAACACTTTTATATAGTTCCTGTTCTGTAAAAATGTAAGCAATAAACGATGTATCAAGTATCTCACGAATACTCAATTCACTTATCCTGCAGCCATAATAATGTGGCGACGAGGTGAAAAACGAAATTTTGTGAAGAAATAGGCATGAATTCTAAAATAGATGTCAAGGATAACGGTTAGGACTTTTTGCTTTCGCTTTTAAAGCATCGAGTTTCTTCGAACTACGCACTTTCAAAATGGATGCTGAACAGTTCAAGCAATTTATGGCTGCTTTTCAAATGCAACAACAGATGCTTCTAGAACAGTTGTTACCTTCTTCAAATCCGGAAACGACCGGATATTCAAACGCAAATGAAAGGTCAGAAAGTTCAATATTTTTACAATCTTTTGACTGTTTTGACTCTAAAAAAGAATCTTTCAAGTTCTATCGGCAGCGTTTTGAAAATTTCTTAGACATGAAAAAACTGTCGTCAAATAAAGAGTTATGCGCTAAAATTCTTCTAAATTCCATTGGAGCATCTAATTACAATATGTTAGCTGCGTTAGTTTCGCCAAAGACGCCAACCGAATTGACTTATGATGAACTCATGTCAGCATTTGAAGATCATCTTTGCCCTGAAAGGATGTCCTTGTAGCTCAACATAAATTTTTGTCAACATATCAAACTGAAAATGAGTCAATCGCTGATTATATTGCAACACTTCGACGAGATATTATCGATTGCGAATTCATTTCTCCTTGCAAATGTGAAACTTTAATAGCCGATATATTTCTTCGAGCACAATTTGTACGTGGTATTCGTGATATTTCAATTCGAGAGCAGATCCTACAGTCTGAAACCCTGACTTTTGATGAAATTGCAAAAAAGGCAATAGCGTTAGAAGCTTCAAAAATCAATTGTCAAGAACTTTCAAAGAAGTTGCTTATTACTAATGAATCGAATGATAATATAAACAAAGTTTCAAGAAATCGAAACGACAGACGTGGCGATCGTAAACCGCGCCAATTCAACTCGCCAACTCCAGCCAAATCGATTTTTCAACCAAGGTCAAGCGTCAACCGTTCAAATTTCCAAAACAAAAAATTCGAAAAGCTCGGGATTAAGAATTTATGCATACGTTGTGGCCGGAATAATCACCTTGCCAAGGAATGCAAATGTGATAGAAATAACCTTTTTTGTAGATCCTGTCAAAAATTAGGACATATAAAAAAAGTGTGCATTAAAACTCTAATTCAAGAAAAGAATCAAAATAGATGCCGATCTAAGTCCACACATTACATCGATGATGCAGAAGTCCTTGATCCTTATGCCGTGAATGAGATAGTTCAAATATTTTAAAGCGATGTTGAAAAGTACTTTGTTATGGTAAAAATTGAAGGTCATGAAGTAAAATTTGAAGTCGATTCTGGTTCGGGGTTTTCTTTCATGCCTCGAAGTGATTTCTACAAGCTCAACATCGCGAAAATTCTTCAAAATTCTGATGTAATTTTTCGATCATACACCGGAAATACTTTCAAACCAGATGGGAAGATAAGAGTAAATGTTACTTATAACGGAATAACTTCTCAGGAAGAACTGTACGTCGTTCCAGAATGATACAAAGCTATATTAGGCAGAACTTGGATTCGCCGTCTCCAAATAAATCTACAACAAATTGATTGCCAGAATGAACAATATTCAAAACTTCCAACTACGTCGATCAATAACATTGAAGACATTATTTCTTCTTTTCCAAAAATTTTTGAGCAAAAGGTAGGCTGCATTCCAGGAGTAAAAGTTTCGTTACATCTTCGAGAAAAAAGTCAACCAGTCTTCCACAAGGAAAGAGATGTTCCCTACGCCCTTCGAGAAAATGTTAACAAAGAATTGGACTCTTTGGAAGAACAAGGCATAATTTCAAAAATTGAGACAAGTGATTGGGTATCGCCCCTAGTGATCATTCCAAAATCAGATGGTAATATTCGACTCTGCGTTGATTATAAGATTGGGGTAAATCCACGCCTTGTCAATGTGATTACCCGATCAAAAGAATAGATGAAATCCTCAACAGCTTAAGAGATTCGAGTTATTTTTGTGTACTAGATTTATATAAAGCATATCTTCACGTTCAAGTAGATGATGCAAGCTCTATCGTTTAAACAATATCAACACACCGTGGTACATATCGAATGAACAGACTGTCTTTTGGTATCAAAACAGCTCCTAGTGAATTCAACAGGATAATAGACCAGGTTCTCCAAGGCTTACCAAAAACCTTGTCGTACTTCGATGACATCATCGTACATGGAAAAACTAAAAATGAATGTCGAGAAAACCTAGAACTGTGTTCAAAGCGACTGGAGAGTTACGATCTTCATGTGAACAAGAATAAATGCTCCTTTTTCCAGAAAAAGAGAGAAATTTAGGACACATAGTAGAGTTCAACAAAATTTCGAAAAGTCCTGAAAAGGCTAAAGCTATATTGAATATGCCTCGACCATCGAACGTAGAAGAAGTAAGACGATTCTTAGGGATGGTAACATAGTATTCCCGTTTCCTTCCAAATAATTCAACCACAACGTATCCTCTTCGGCAACTCCTTCGAAAGAACGCAAAATTTAAATGGACAGTTCAGTGCGAAGCCGCATTCATCAAATTAAAGAAGGAAATTGGCAGTGATCAAGTTCTAACTCCATACGATCCTAGTCTACCAATTACACTTACATGTGATGCAAGTCCGGTTGGTGTTGCAGGAGTTCTTGCACACGTCATAGAAGGCCAAGAAGTTCCAATCGCATTTGCTTCAAGATCTTTAACATCATCAGAACAAAATTATTCACAGCTAGATCGGGAAGCACTTGCAATAATTTTTTCTGTAAGTCATTTTTTCAACTACTTATATGGGAGACACTTCAAATTAGCTACAGATAATAGACCATTAACCAGAATTTTCCACTCATCTACAAAACTACCTCCAATGACTTCAGGCCGACTTCTTCGATATGCAACATTTCTATCAGCATTCGATTTTGAAATTGCTTTCAAAAAAGGTAGTGAAAACGTTAATGCCGACTGCCTGTCCAGAGCTCCAATGGTTCAAAAAGATTCAAGTAACGACATGAGTATTAACAGAGAAATAAATACAGTTTGTATGATATCAATTAATGAAATTTCAAGCGAAAACTTAAACGCCGATACAATCCGTCAAGCAACAGATGCTGATGAAGAATTATCACAGATCAAGAAAAACATTCAAAATAGCCAAGAACTTTCATATGAATACGTCCTAGAAGATGGAATATTATTCAAGGGACAGAGAGTGGTAATTCCAAAAAGCCTCCAAAAGTCCGTTTTAAAAGAATTACATCGAACGCACGTAGGAATTACGAAAATGAAGCATCTTTCTCGGAGATATGTATACTGGAGAGGTCTTGACAAAGACATCGAACGGATCTCCAGAACATGTGAACCATGTGCTGCAGTCAAAACAAATCCTGCAAAAGCTGAAATACATCCTTGGGATACACCAAAAGAGAATTGGGAGCGCATTCATATAGATTACGCTGGACCCTTTCAGGGTCATTACTTTCTGATAGTTGTAGATGCCAAATCAAGATGGGCGGAGATCAAAAGCACTCGAAATACTCCAACTTCTACTTCAACAATTGAAATGCTAGCTGATATTTTTGCTGTCCATGGTTATCCACGCGCTATGGTATCAGATAATGCCAAAATTTTTGTAAGTGATCAGTTCAAGTCTTACTGCACCAGAAACGGAATTTTTCAAAAACTCATTGCTCCCGGATATCCTGCTACAAACGGGTTAGCAGAAAGAAATGTACAAACCCTGAAAAATCATCTCAAAACCATGGCACACTATCATACACTTGTATTTATTATTGTATTATTATTATTATCATTTTTGTCTAAGTTATCATTTGATGATATAGTAAAAATTTTTGCAGTCAACAAGCTCGCACAATAGAATTCTAATGTTTTTGTTTTTCAATGTAAGTGATGTAAAGCTGAAACTAAGTAGAAATGTATTTAAAATGTTTCTTCATTGTTAGTCTTTTATTGAATAATTAAATACTATTTTCTAAAATTTTAATCTATTCATTTTGATTCAGCCCGCATATACTTCGATATCACTTTAAAAATCTTTTTACAATTGAAATCGTTACAGTATTAAATTAACTTTTGTTAACTGATAAGCATACTTTATAAAAAAAACATTAAAAGCATCTGAGCAGAAAATGTATAAGAAAATAGAGCACTAAAATCAATGCACGTCGGTTCTCGGTTGAGCCAGATATTCAGGGGTGTGAAGAGGGAAAACTTGTAACTTTGGGTTTGAGAAAGAAGTGTACGTATTTGGTTGTGTTCTTTACTCATTTTCTATGCAATATATGTTGAGTATACCCTTATATGACTGTCCAGACGTTGGCATTATCATTTTTTTTGACAAATATTCTATTTAATGTTATGGGGGGGGGGGGGCTGAAGCAAAGTCTTGCCCCTGTTCGAAAATGGTCTAGTTATGTCCCTAGGAGAATGAACCACGTTCAGGCCGGACATCCACAACAGCAAACACCAAACATGTGCGAGTGATGCTAACAAATGATGGGTGACTTGACTTCGTGATTAATAACAGAAGAATTGGGTGTTTGCATAAACACAGTAGAGACCAGGGTTGCCAGACGTCCCGGATTTCAAGGGACAGTCCCGTATTTGGAAAAATTGTCCCGCGTCCCGGGGAACATCCATACGGGACAGCTAAGGTCCTGTATTCTTACTTACGTAGCTTACTTCTAGCTACTTAACAAAACGAGCCATCATTTTAAGAAAAAAAAAG
>JAXGGA010024746.1:0-11569 GCA_038373865.1 Uloborus plumipes | reverse complement strand
GTGGGATGGAATTAAAAAAAAATAGGAGTATTCCTCGGAATATTTCCTTGGCCATCGTACCTTCCTAAAAATTAGGAATCTATCAAAATGCAGAGTTTTTTACATTTTATAGCTGATTTAAAATTTAGGTGATTTAAATTAAATCTATTGTAGCAATATTTAACTTTTTTGAAATCGGGAAAAATCATTATATAAGGAGGTAATATAGCCTTTTCTTTTCCAATGATCCCGTAATAAAATTTACGTTTATATCTACTTCATCGACAAACCTTAACTCTTTAGGAAACTTTTCACTAATTCTTCTATTAATACAAATTTATGAGTCACTTTCTTTAAGGTTTTTATAAATCTCTAATCCTACTGCAGAGGGATTTTTTATGACTAAGCGGGAAATATCGCTTCAACTCTTTATTTTACATCAACAGATAAGTTCTACTTTGTATAATTTTCACCTTCTTTTTCATTCTTGGTTTTAGTTTTGTTTTGTGATTCAGCATCACTGTTAATCAGCTATTTTGTTATCCTTGTGGAATGGTTTGAAAAATGTCAATTTTCAGCGTAATTTGAGCAAGACAGCAAAAAGTTACAGGTTGTTGAATAACAACTTGTGTTTACATTTGTTGTTCTGAACATTTCCAATAGTTTTTTGTTTTCCATCACTACTACGTTATTTTCTTATGCAGTAAAAACTTCCTAAAAGACACTCCAAAATAGTGGACATTTTTCTGAGTTCCAGTCCCTTTCAACACAAGCAGACAGTTCAAATAGAATAAGACAGTTATTTTAATCAAAAACGGTTCCTTTTTTGAGTTCTTTTGCAAAATTTTCATTAAGCTAACCATGTGCAAAGTGGTTATATTCATAGGCAATTTTGTCTTTTCCCTTTCTTATCGATAAACTGCTGTATCAGGGACGGACTGGGATGAAACTTCAGCCCTGGCGTATTTTTTCAGATGCAGCCCCGGTGGGGGGGGAGGCGGGGGGGTCTGCCTGTGAACTAAAATCATGAACTTCTCCAAATTATTATACCCAAACAATTTTGAAATTTATTTACTGATACCACACTGAGGGCAGTAGCAGAATGCAATTTAATACAAGTTTAATCGCGAGTTTATTTATTACTCAGATCGAATTTTGTAGTTTTAAAAATGTATTTTAAAACTAATCTTCGAAAATGTTGGGGGGAAAATGAAATTCGAGGAGGGTACTCCACCTTCCGTTTTCCGAATCGAAATTTGTAAAGGGCATCTGTTATACATCAATTAATAGTATGGAAAAGGGAGTTCAGGCGGTCCTCTCCCGGAATTTTTTTTAAATTGTTGCTCGGAAAATGCAGTTTTAGACGATCTTTGGTAAAATTCAGGAGACGAGGATTCGAGGAAAATTTTCGAATTAATCTTCTTAAAAATGCAATTTAGACAATCTTTGGTAATCTAAACGAGGTTCCAGGGAGAGATCTTTTTCGAAATTGAAATCTTAAAAACGAAAATCTAATCGTCTCCGATTATGATAGGGAGAATGGGATCGGAAACACTCTCTCGAAAATTCGTTTTCGAAATTTTAGCTCCAAGCAAGCAGTTTTAGAAGACCCTTGATGATATAGGAGCAAAGAGATGTGGGGGATAAAACTGAAAAATATTTTGAAATTTTAAAAGAAATAGAAAAAAACCGCAATTGTATTGTAGGTTATCTTTTGGTACGTTTAGAGGATCGGCAATTTTTCAAATTGATAGCTCCAAAAATTTAATCTTAGTATTCAGTATAAAATTTTAAACCCTGCTGACTGTATTTTAACTTCGTATCTATTTAAAACGTATTCTAGAGGCCTACGTTTTTGTCCCCATTTTGAAGGGATTTTTATAATAATATTTTTATTCAAAAAATTAAAAATGCAAATATGTTGTCAAGTGTTTACCCCAAGAAGGGCGTCTGAACGATGAAGAACTGTCTTCCCTGACGAACGTCTATTACATTCATTACACCCGGGGCCAGCAGGTGGCAAGAGATGGCACAAGACTTCGTATCCTTTTTGCTAACTAGGCACTAAAAGAGAACCACGCACATGATGGCTACAAACCCTTCTAATGATGAAGTCATCTGACAGACAATTGACCTAAACTGTTGGTCATTCAGAAGTACATCTCACAGTAGATTGTTGATATACTCGCGTTAAAGTCCATCAGCTTGTTTTTTGCTTTGGCGGCCCTTTCTTCAAACATTAGAAAAAGATGGCCCGCTCCCTTTCTGCAGTCGAACCAGCAGAGCTCTAGAAATTTTGCTCCTGCCGTCTCGGCGGCCTTGTATTTGTTAGTTTTACGGAAATTACTTCTTTTTTTGATTTAAAAAAAAGTCTGGTTTATATGGGCAGACCCTTTTTGGCCCAGGAAAGGACCGGCCCTTCTGGCATTTTCCCAAATTCCCACATAGCCAGTCCGGCTCTGTGCTGTATGAAACTTTTCAAAAACTTCCCCTTTTCACATTACTTTACTTTGCCATTAAAACCTGTTTTTATATATTTTTTCACTGGTAGTTGTTAAATGAAAGTAACCTAAAGTCTCCTGAGGGTTCTTTTCTAAAACTGAGGCAATTGGATAGCTCAATCTGAAAGTACAATCAAAAGCAGTGTAATATAAAAATATTTTTGAAAAAAAAAAATGAACCGACTTCAGAACTTCAATCTGCCAGTGCTCTAAAAAGTAAAAAATATTTTTATTCTTTGAACACCATCGATACTACATTTAAACATTAGTTTTGAAGTCGGCACAAAAACACTAAATAAAATCATACGAAACTATAATTCAACAATAAATATAAATTTCAATGAATCCAGGCTCTTTAATCGCATACACTACATTGACAATCACATATTTATGTAATGGTACGAATATTCAGCTCTTAATTTTCAATGGTTTTTCTGAAAAATGTTGGCAAAATATAGTAAACATCATTTTACCTATAGTTTTTGCGCCGACTTCAAAACTTTGTTTAAATGTAGTATCGATGGTGTTCAAAGAATAAAATTATTTTTTACTTTTTAGATCACTTACAGATTGAAGTTCTGAAGTCTTCAATTTTTTTTTTCAAAAATATTTTTATTTTATTCTTTTTAGTGCAAATGTATTTTAGAAATGAGGTAACGTTTTTCTGTCATTTACGATCCTTTTAAAGTATTGATTTTCTTTGAAAACGTAGGCCATCTACATAAGCGTAGCGTCGGGGGCACAGAGGGGCACGTGCCCCCCCAACTTGATTGAAACTTACAAATGTAGAACCTGAAGTTTTGCAAAATCGAAACGAAAATCATAGTCAAAGTATCATTTACAGTTTTTTTCTCATTTATTTCATTTAAGAATTATACCCGCATGTTTGGGAGAGGGGGGGGGGGCAAGAGCAGGGCCGCCGAGAGGTTTACCGGGGCCCCGGGGCAAAGTACTGACATGCGCCCCCCCCCTTCCAAAAAATCTTCAATACCAAGACAACTTACGTTCGGTGCAGAGAAGAAAAATAACAGTATTTCGTGTTTTCTAATTTTTCTTCCAATTTTATATTTTTGTGTGTTTCATATTTTTATAATCTGCTCTTGTGCTGTACTTAAGTATGCTATGATATAAATGCGTATGAAATAAATCAGAAATACATAACACAAATTTACAAATAATATTCCTACTTCAATTTACTAATAACTATTAATAATTCTATCACTACTTCACAAAATTAATAATACATATTTACATAAATTACACATGTATGTGTTTTAAAATCCTTTGAAAAAAATTACATTTCTTGACTATTAAAAGCGTTATTCCTCACTTTGAAAATTCATTAAAACATTCCATTGTACACGTAAGAAATGCCTGGTAAGTACTACAGAAGATAGCACCCTAAGGCATTGGGCTACAAGCACTCGTTGCGTTGCTGTGGACACATGTAGATGCGAGATGTTTTTGCTTTGCCTACACAAAAATGAAGTTCAGTTAACCAAAAAAACTGCCTTTTTTTTTTTAACTCGCATCCCGGGCCCCCTCTTGGGCCGGGCCCCGGGGATTTTGCCCCTGCTGCCCCCCCTCTCGGCGGCGATGGGCAAGAGGGAATATAGGCCCACTGTTAAAATTTTCAATGTTGGGCTCTTTGTTTTTTCGGAAACAGATACGAAAACCTTAAGAAAGATTACTTCAGTTTTCGTTACCGATTACCCAATAACGTAGCCAGAATTACCGTCTGGAAGGAATTATTTAGTCAAAACAATCTTTAGGATTGCCAATAATATTAAATGCTAGGCCTCTAAGGGGGTGTACCCCCCCCCACCCCGTTCGTCATATTTTATCCGGACCTTCTCCCTCCATGATTGTTGCATTACAAAAATAATAATTTGGAGAAGTGTAGAATTATAAATCATGCTATTTTGCATAAAACAATAAGAAGCAAAGGTATGTAAAAGGAAAACTTCAAGTTTTGAGGAAACACGTTTAAGGATCAGACCTTAAGTACGCTTTCACTGGAAAAAGTTTTCTGAGTCATGCTATAGATCAGCATTTACCGGGACTACTCGTACCATCTCTTGCCCCTAAAGAGATCCCAGGTTCTCCGACCATTTACTTCACTATTCCAAATTTATAGTTTAATACTTACATCTCTTTGCTTCTGGCTGCCTCATATGAACCTTTTACAGGCATAAATTTTATAATTAATGTCACTGTTTATTATATTAAAAAATAATTTTGTCTAGAAAATACTTTTTTCACAATATCTGGCTGATTGTAAGAGAGAGAAAGATAAAAGACGATCTCTTTATCTTGCATATTGCAGTGAAAAGTAAATTTTTATAATAAAATATGGATTTTAGCACAGAATTTATTTTTTATCTTCCCAAATCAAAAATTTTAACTTTTAAGTGCTTTTTTCGAGCATTTGTCAGTCATAACATATCAGTCATAACATATCAGGATCAAAAGCGCGACCAGCACTTCTGAAATTTTTGACCTGTGCCCCCCCCCCCCAAAAACTTTTGGCCACGCTACGCCTATGGCCATCTACATATATCTATCTGTGTGTACATGATATTTTATCTGTGATAATGTTCTTAAAAACATCGTTTCTGGTTTCGAGAAAGCGAAAGCAAAAGATAGAAACATTGTTATTTGACTTGAGAAAAGCCTCGAAGAATCGCGTGAGAAACAAAAACAATGTCAAATTTAAAATTCGCTATCGGTCAAAAGTTGAGATGAAGTATCGAATAATGATTTAAATGGAGGAAAGTCTTCGAAAATAAGGGAGCTGAGGCTTCCTTAGTTGAAGGCAATATTTCTGAGGCTTCAGCAGTATTGCTTGTGCATTGATATCTCAGGACATTTTATAATATATAGATAAAAATTTCAAAAAAGACCATATAAATGGATTTCAGTTTGTAATCCAGAAGCCTTACATTTAAAATTGTCATTATTACAATTACTGTGATCACGATTTCTATTTCGATCGATTTCTGCAGGTTCCAGTTATCAAACCCGAACCACGAGAGAATGGAACCAATTGAAAAAAAAAAAAAAAAGAAACCCTTTCAAACAAAAAAAGAATTTTTTAAATCGGTCCAGGCGTCTTCGAGTAATTTTTGGACGTACAAAAAAAAAAAAAAAAAAAAAAAAAAAAAAAAAAAGCGACGAATTGTATAACCTCCTCCTTTGTTGAAGTCGGTTGAAAAGGATTGATCTTTAAAAGGACATGTTCTGAGAGATGACGAGAAAGAAAAGTTAATTTTGAATTGTTTGCCAAAACTTTCTCAAAGTAGGATACATTTTCAGGGCTTTTATAGAACAAATGAAATAGGCAATTTTGCATCATAGTTGAATATTACAAGTTTTATTTCTCGAAGCACAATTTGTTCTTTTGGAGGGTGTTGTGGATTGGACCATTGAGGGACCTGTGAATGGAACTAATATCGGCTAAGGGCGGATCCAGATTCTGATTAAGGAGGGGTTCATTTTCGGAAAGAGGGAGTCAAAGTGCAATTTTTGTGCAAAAAAAGGGGGGATGGGACACTTTTTCGTAATATAAGTCCCAAAAATGCCATGTTTTTGCTACATTTGGTCGATTAAGAAGGGGGGGGGGTCATGACACCCATGACCCCCCCCCCTCTCTGGATCCGTGCCTGATGTCGGTACACTTAGTGACTTTTCGAAACACAAACAGAGCTTAAAGTGAAAAGCTTTTTTTTTTTTTTTTTTTTTGCGAAAAAAATAGTGAGAGAGACGCAACAGTTTCAATATTTATACTGAGAAACAGATGTTCAGGGTTAAGAGACTTATTTTTCAAACAAGTGTAAAAAGGACTTTTCTCTTTGATAGACATGCTTGACAAGGAGTTCTTATCTTTTCAAGACTTATGGATTGTAAAGCTCTCTATTCTATCACTTTAAAGCAATGCAAAATAATTTTGCATAGTGAATCCTTGCAGAGTCATGTGCTTGCAGTCGCACTCTTTGCACACACCTAGTATTGATACTGCTTTTTTATGTCCATGTTTTAACTTATTATTTAAAAAGCCAATTAAATAGAAAATAATGCTGAAAAATTAGCAAACGCACAAATACATCCCTCTTATCGTCAGATTCGATATTTGTTTGACTCTTGGCCAGAATTTTAAGCCAGATTCTGACCATTCTCTTTAACTCAAGGGAAATATTCCATCTTACGATTCTACTGGTAAGATTCATTGACAGAATTTGAGACCAAATTTGAACCCTTTTCTTCAACTTGATGAAAATCTACCCTTGTGTAATTCTACTGGTAAGGGGCATAGACAGAATTGGATGCCTGATTCTGACTCTTTTCTGCAACTGGATGACCACCTGCCTTCATGCAATTCTACTAAAAGGCCACACACAGAATTTGGACCCAGATTCTGATTCTTTTATTCAGCTTGATGAAAACATTCCATCAAAAGATTCTTTAACTGGTAAGGGTTAATTCTATTTGTACAAGAAAATTCCTTATTTTTAAGCATTTTTCCAATTTGTCTCAAACCAGTGTGCAGTAGTTACCACTAAAAATTCATATGAACGCCACAAACATAAGCCGCATTAAGGATCGTAACTGGACTGTCCCGGGTTATATGCCAGCCGGTGAAAGACCCTCCGTGATCACTAATAATGGTGATTGCAGCATGTTAAATATTGCATGGTTGAAAAGTTCTCCCAGTTCCCGTTTCCTAATCAATACCTCTGGGGTTGCTCGACTCTCGGTCTGGATTTAAAAAACCGCTTTTCAGTAGCCATCCAATCGGTCAAATCACGTGTTGTAGTACTGACTCTGTGTGAGTGAGACAATAGCTTTTGCCACGCCACATGTCTTTTCATCCAAAAGCTTACACTTTTGGCTTCGTATGAAGTGTTTGCATGTTTTAATTCTTTTAGTGTTTCTAATGTTGAGTTGATTTTGTTAAGGGGGGGGGGGTGTTGAAAATTCTCTAAAACACATACCGTAAAATGGGGTTAATCGGAACACTTTTCAGCTTTGAGTGTAAAAAAAGCAGTTAAAAGATTTTTTTTTAATTTGATTTTTTGGGTAAAAACTTCGGTCTTGCTTTACTTTTGATATTCCAAGCAAAGACAAAAGATTTTAAGGAATTATTATTAAAATATATAGCAAATTATGGGTGTTCCGAATCACCCCGCTGATAGGGGTCAATCGGAACACTTGTTAAAATTTTTATTTTTTTCAATTTAATCTGTAATAGGTCTCACAAACATGAGTAATATTGATGGGGGAGAATAAGAACAGATAATTACTGTCAAATAAATGTATAATTTCAGTACCAGTAAACGTTTATAATTTGTGAAAATTCAAAATAATTTTGAACTTATGAAAAATGAAAAGTAATTTTAAGAAAAGCTTTTGAATTGAAATGCAAAGATTTAACATGAATGGAAGTCACTCATGTCGTCCACAAATATGTACTTGTCCTTAAAACTAGCAATTGTGACTTGGCTTAAGTTTTTTCATAACATCTCCTGGGATGAACTCTTGCCTTTTCTTTAGTTTTTTGAAATTTCTGGGTTTCGGGGATTGTCCTGAAAGATTTTTTCGCTTATTCATCACTGTCTGTGTGCTGGACGTTTACTTCGTAAATTTAATGTGACTTTTTCCCTTTTATTTTAAGTAAAAAAAAGTCTCCTGGAGAAAAAATCTTTTGAAATCTGTAACTTTTGTCATTCTAAGATCTAGTTGCTCACGAGAAGGGATAAACAGTAATAAATCCTTGTCCCTGTCTTGATTAGAAGAATTGGGGTTAGAATCTTGATTTTTCAAACAATTTCCTTCAAATAAGTTTGAATTGGAACAACAGAACTAAGTGTTCCGATTCACCCCGCAAATTTTTTTCCCATGGCATTTTTCAGAATTCTTCACTTTTATGACACAATTTATAAAAAATGTAAATTCTAATGTGGTATTCTGTTGTTCAGATACATGTATAATTGAAACATACCACTCATAGTTTTTAAATATAAGAAGGTTTGTTCTTGCATATGAAGTTTTGCAGTCTATGAAAATGTGATGTTTTCTAGCATTCAACGTGCAGCCCTCTTTAGAAGCCAGTAGCGTTGCCAGATTGACAAAAGTATTTTTTTCCTACTTCCTATGATCTTACCTTTCTAAAAAAAAAATTTCATGGCGAAAAATAGCCAATAGTATATTTGTGAAGAATTTCTTTGTACAGTTGGGAAGTTTTGTTCCGATTGACCCCGCTGTTCCTATACACCCCATTTTACGGTATATTTAATTTTTATCTCAAGCTTAGCACAAAAAAAAAAAAAAAAAAAAAAAAAAAAATCGATTTTTCAATAAGGAGAACAACGTGTTCAAATTTCTAGACTAATACTTCAAAAGATAAATAATGGTAAATAATATTTTTTAAAGTACTTAATCACCTTAGACCTGATTTGATGGGGGAAGAAATGTTTTCGATCGATATTTTTACCTTCATTCAAGCAACTTGCATTATAATATACAAAAAACATTTTTAAAAATATAACAACACACTTCGCATTGAAACAATATTTTGTTGCTAGCGTTTAAGATAATTTTTCTAAAGCAAAACTAAGAAAACATCTGCTTTTGTACTGAAATGCTAAAATAATAATAATATTTAACATTATAACCTCAAAATTAAAAAAAAAAAAATCCGAGACAGGTTTTGTCTTTATAAGGAAACCTTAAAGCTTGAAATACGTGTAGTTTTTATTAAAGAAGGAAGAAAAAATGTTGGCCAGGCCTACTAGAAGTTCAAAAGCGTTAATAGCAATTATTTTGACATGTCTATGTGTGCTACTGGTTAAACGGTATAATTCTACCGTTTCACGAAATCTTATGTTTGAAATTGCAACTTCGATTAAGAAATACAAAGCGAACTAAATAGAAGCTCTGAAGAGCCGAATTCGGCCTCCAATGCAATGTTTCATCTATCAATATGGGAGACAAGACATTAATTCAAAATGATGACCTGTAACAGTGGTTGGTAGCTTGTCCTCCTCAAGAGAATGCAGGAGGATTTCTGTTGAGGTTTAGATAGAGGGTTGATATCCCCGGGGAAATTTTATCTTGAGAATACATGTGTTGTACGTGCCAAAAGTTATGTGTTCCACCCATTCCTGAATCAATTTCTGTCTATCTTCTCTGTAGTATGCTACTGATAAGTTCACTAGTGTTCAAGACCATTTGGAGTATAAACTTTCTGTTTAGCACTTCAGTAAAATTAAAGTAAATACATAAAAAAGATTTAATCACAGCAGTGCGCATAGTTTTCATTTGATGTTATGAAGTTTTTCATATAATAAAATGAACTATAAGATTTTTACAGTATTAGTATTATATAATAAAATGAAGTATATATTTTAAGGGGGGGGGGGAGTATACTGTTCAGTAAAAAAAAGTTCACTTGCTACTGCTCTTTAGCTTACGGGTCATTTTCACCATATGCGTACATTTCAGAATTTTTAAGTAATTTTTTTAACTTGCTATTTTCTTTTAGAATCACTAACAGATGTTTTGTCACATATTTTAGGTGTGTGAAAAAGTAATTGGTTGTACACTTTGATGCATAGTTAAGTGTTCAAATACTGTTACAAAACTTGCAAGGAAAGTTGTCGCCCGTTACCATACAAAATCAATATGGAATCTTACTTTTAAACTATATCATAGCTCTTAGAACCAATTTCATTTAAAATTATTTGCGTCCCTGAAGCTTAAAACGATGTTTGTAATCATTAAAGTATTGATCAAAAACTGTATGGTAACGGACTTGACATTTGGTACTGGATTTGACTACTAACGGACTTGACATTTCAACCAAAAATGTCAAATTATGGCTAGGTTGTCGAATTTAAAAATTGAACAACAATATGCATTTTCTTAGAGTTCAGTAATAAACAATATTTCGGGGTAAAAGTCAAAATTAATACTAAAATATTTGGTAACAGACTTGACAAAGAATAAAAATAGGCACCTGGAAGAAATCTTGTGCGAAACGCCACAGCAATATTTCTCCACTCAAGAAAACAGAATGGTACGAAATAGTTACGTCACTAGTTTGTTAAGTTAACTGAATACACTGTTAAAAGTGATTTGCTTAAAAATGAGACAATTTGGTGACTTATTTTTTCCAAGTTAATTGGTCTTGAATTCAAGTCTCCGAAAAATTCGAGTTTAAGACAGTCCTGTTACTCAAATGTTCCACAAATACGGGAAGGGAAATATTACTTTGTTTGAATTGAAATCTAATAAATTCGTAGAAAAAGTTAAAGTTTATCATCATAAAACGATTTTCTGTCTCTTCAAAACCATTTATTTCCAAAAATAAAAAGACTATTTATTTCTTAAGCGAGACTACGGCTTCCTAAACACCAGACATTCTTAATAACACTACGCATGCGCGGCGGGAGGGTGAGGAATGACGGGAAATCCCCTTCCTTTCTTCCTTCTTCCCGCCCATTCCCGCCCGTCGTGCCGAACGCACAATGCCAACCTGTCTACCATCGCAGAGCAAGGAGAAGGAATGGATGCCGCATTTGGCTCCTTATCAAACTCGTTTTGCATTTGGCGCAATTCCCTAAAATTCACCATTCGCTCGCTATTTTATTGTCCTAGGTGAATGATTAGAGCGCGTTAAAATAGCCTTAAAAATGAATTATTTTGACACATCCAGCGTTATACTTGACATATTGCCTAATTATTGTGTTGACTAAGTAATATTAAAAGAAAAATAAAGCGAAGCAGAAATTCAGGAAAAAACAAATTTAAATCAGCGAAACGCAACTTCACATGGCCTAAAACATTGAATAAATGAATGTTATTCTATCTAATGCAGGGCCGTCACGACCGGGGGGGGGGGGTGAGAGGGGTGTCTCACCCTCCCAGCGATTTTTCCCAGTCGGCAAAATCAGTTTGATTCGGAATTTTTAATGTTTCAGATTTTCAAAACCTTTTTTTTCTTAAAAAAAATGCTCAATCACACATGTACAGTTACACGACCGTTTGGAATTATTTTACCGACTGTTCCCTTCAACGTATCATTTCCTGGC
>JAXGGA010024745.1:0-11572 GCA_038373865.1 Uloborus plumipes | reverse complement strand
AAGCAGTTGAAGTAATTAATGAACAAATGGAACATTCATCTGGTATAGATATGCCATTAACGCCTCAAACTCCAGAGTCGGAACATTCAAGACATTTTCGAGACCTTAGTCCATATCAATCTCAACATGATTGTGAAAATTCTATTCAAGAAGTGGATGATTCAAATAATGAAGATTGTCAAGATGTTGAAGATGATTCAATAAATAAGATGTCTGAAAATGTCCAGGAATGTAGATATCATGAACAACTTAAAAATGTTGCACAAAGAAACCTTAATGCAGGGAATGATTCTTATTCTCAAGATATGATGGATCAGCCAGAAATTATTGTTGATATTCCTCAAGTTTCTCAGCCATTGTCACAAAGTTCTCAGTTGTCGAGTCAAATGTCAAATCCATCTACACCAGTTGGAACTATTGTTTCAAAACATACACCTACACCTCAGGAGATGTCTAGTATGGGTGTTTATACACCTGACTCTTCTACAAATAGTGGATATAATTCTGTAGAAATTGATGTTTGTCAGTTAGGCTTAGAATCTCCTGCATCAGTTTGCAGCAGTGAAATTGCACAGAATTCTGTTGAAGCCCGTTCTTCTACCCCACAGTCATACTCAGATTGTGCACAATTGAACAATGCTTCACCATATTGTGCCAATGTATCAATTTCTGAAGCATGTTCTAATCCTACTCGGCGAGAAATGATTGCTGCGGCAGCAGCTGCACAGGCTGCAGTTGTCCAAGCTCAGGCCCAAGCTCATCACACCAACCAAAGTAGTCATTGTGTCAATGTTTCTAATAGAAAAAGACAACATTCAAATGCAGCTATAGCACAGAGAATAGCAAATATACCATCTGCTGGTCCAGTCTCTAGTTTGATGCAGTCTAGTATGGTAAGTGTTAATGCAACTGCTGTAAATGCTTTGTTTGTTGGACCAGCTCCAAATACCAATAACGGCTACATGAATGCAATGAACATGAGTGTCCCATGCAGTAATGCAACTGCTGGTGGTGGTGTGGCTGGATCGTATATGGTTGGAGTTCCTGTTGCTACTGTTATACAGCCACAATCAGCTGCTGCTTTTGCTGCAGCATCTATGCAAAATCACCATCAATTGCAGCAATCGCCCCAAAACTTTTCCGTTGCCAGCCACCCTTCAGGTACAATTTCTGGTGCCATGCAAAGGCTAACACATGTTGGTGTGACTCCAAGCATAGCTCCAAATCCCTGTCCAGTTTCTTCTGTCACCCCAAATTTTCATATACAGTCTCCTAGTTATACCTATACTCCTACACCAACTCCCACTCCCAATACTCCATCTCAGATTGGTACCAGTTGTAGCCTAGCAAAGTTACAGCAGCTTACAAATGGTATTATGGACATTGTTCCCAATCCACCCTGTAACACCATGACTCCACCACCAAATATGACTCCGCCTTCACCTCAAGTTAACATGACTCCTCCACCTCAAATGCAGCGCTCTATTACCCCAGCAATGACTGGACTTCAGCCTCAGTTACCAATGCAGTCAAATTCTCATAGTTATAGTAAATATCACTTTCATCATCGCCAAATGCAAAGGAATCCAAATGTTGCTCTTAGTCCCAATTTGGTAGCTAGTTATCAGACTATCAATGGCGTTGGTTATCGTATACAGCAAGCTCCTACGGCTGCAGCTATGTTAAATACCGGTTATATTACAAATGCTAGCTTTATTAATCAAGCACAGCTACCACCTTCTGCTGCAGTTCAGATGGGGATGGTAAATGTAAATATGCATGGACAAACTCCATACCAGGAGACTTTGCAACCTAATAGGCCACAGAATGCAATGTATACAACGTACAGCTATCACATAAGTGGCAACTTACAGCCACCATCGATAAACTCGGTAATGCGGCGGTAAGCAAGTTTCCAAACTCTACATTGTTTCCATTCTTCCACACATGTTTTCTTTTCATGAAAGAGTGTCTACCTCATAAACGTAGATGGGCATTTATTAAGCGCCATACTTAAGATTTATATTTAAGATGAATTCTTGCATGATATGCATTTGTCGGTGAAACCATTTTTTGCTTAAACAAAAATATTGATTCTTGTGATTGATATTTATATTTTATCACTATATTTTCATTCGCACCAGTGATTTTGTATATAGTTTTTACTTCCTGTGCAGTGTGCTAAATATTTTAATTTGAAGCGCGATTTTGTTTTTAGGAGTTTAATCTTATGTGTATGTAAATGAGACGTATTTTAAACTGTAGACTTGTTTTCAATTCTTTATCAGATCATAAAAATGTATGTTTTATTTAATGAGGGACAAAAAAGCAAACAACCGTTCATACAATTATTGTATTTGTGTATAATGCAAGACAAACTAGCCAAAATCGAAGCCAGTACACAAGAGTTAAAGCTAGTCAAATTTTATGAATAGTTTTCTGAAAACTGAGGTAAGCATGCAATTTTTTTTGCAGACAGAAAAATCTTAGATGTAAAGTTTGTTAGTCAGATTTTCTAAATTTTAGGAGAAAGAAACATGACAATTCATGTTTGTTATTATTTTGTTTTATTTTGACTTGTTTCAGTTTCCCTCGCATCTAAATGATGCATTTATCCCTAGAGCTTAAAAAGCAGAAGCCCCTTATTTTTTAGGAATCTGAAGTAGCCTTTTTTGCATTTAATGGTTTAGCTAATTTCTTATATTTTGAACAAAAAATTATAAGTATTGTAATTTTGGTGAACTACAACATCATATAAGGAAAGAAAGAAGGCAAAATATCTCGTGTATTGTACAATAACTTGCACACACTACCATTTGTATGTAAGTACAAAGCAGAGATATATTTACTTGTATATATTTATATATTATATGGTTTACAAGAATCTCACTATGATTGCTATCACTATGCATTTGATTTTATAAAAATAGGAAAGGAGAAATCAAGGAATGAAAAGAAAATTATTCCTCCTATTAGTTTAGTTGCACTTCCCTCGCACTATGTTCACACTTAATTTGTTTTTTTTTATATTAGTGTTTATGCACAACACTGGCAGCATGACTAGAAAACAACTTAAAAAAATAATAAGTAAATTTATTGAGCATTATATGTTCAGCAGGCAGCCAAAGGATAGGTCATGGTGGCCGTGGAATCCTCATTAGTTGGCAAATATTGTCAAAAGTTGCAATTTAGATGTGTTTCAAGAAATTTATCTCAGATACTTTATGTTAGCTCAAAAGTAGCACTTTGACCACCCCTCTTCCGGTAATGACCCTTTCCAAAACCAACAACTGGATCCATGATTGATGTGCAGACATCCTGAGATATAAATATATGAAAACAGTTAAGACACTTATCAATCAAATAAAAACAAAATAAAGCGGAATATTGCAGGGAAAGAAAAAATGCAAATAGTTTTGAACACTTAGAATGTTTAACATCTTGTTTTTAAAAATAAAATATTCAAATTTCCATGAATTCCACCCTACCCACTTTTACACTAAATTACTATTAAAATACAAAGTAAAAAAAAAAAACATTTGACTTTTTTAAAGGCACATTTCCTATTTTCAATGCCTAAAATACGCTTGCAGAAGCGTGAAAGATATCTTTGCAGACGTTTATGTTAAATTGTTTTTAATAATTGATGCTTGCAGTTGAAATAGAGCAGCTTCATTAGTATTATGGAGTTTAAGGAGATGGAGAGGACTCGTGGAACCTCCCCTTTTCAGGATTCAATATTAATGAAACTGTTTGAATGCTGCAAGATTCTGTAATGAAATTTTTGTACAAAATGGAATTCATACTTCATAACAATTACATCGCTCAGCATTTAAAGAATAGATTTATGCAAATAAATGTTCCCTCATGCCTTGAAATAGATAGCTGCTACATTGATCCGAAAATTGTGCCTTAAGGTGTCCTTAATTGATGCATAATCCAAATAATCATAAAAAATAACCCATGTTTCATGTTGCTTTTTATTGAAGAATCAAATAGATTCTGGTGCTATCAACATAATTTTGAATTATCAATCATAAGAAGCAGTTATGCTCAATTTAGTTTTAAAATTTAATTCTTGCATTGGGGATGAGAGGGGAGGGGTGGTTGATGAAAGTGAAATAGAAAGCATTCAAGGTAAATTTTGTCATGCTGCCCCTTTATTTGATATTAAAATGAATGACTTGACAAATTTCATTTGTTAAGGCGCTGGCCTCTCACGCCCCAAGGGCCTGGGATCAAACCCGGCTCCAGTCGGTGGATTTTCAAGATGCAGAAAATTCACAGGGTCCATGTCATGCAGCATGTAAAAGATCCCTTGAAGTACTCGTTTGGCATGGAGTATCTCTTGGTAAAATTAAATTTCTTTTGCAGTTTTGCATCAAATAGGGCCTAGGTTCCTCCATCTAGTGGGCAAACTGGCCATCAAAATTCTCGTCGCAGTGGCATTCTGCCGATAGTGGTGCCACATGAAAGAATGTGTGCCGTTCTAGAGGAATGCCCTAGGTCTGCAAATGGTTAGCAGTCAACTTCTCAGCCCCGTTTGAAGCAAACAAACGACCTTTATAATCCCATTTATTTATTTTGACATCTAATTTTCTCTTTGGGCTGAAAATATGAGTTTATTAAGCCATTGTGTTATTTTTGCTAAACCTTAGAGTTGAATTCAATAAACTAATCGATATTAGATGCTAAGTACTGGATAGAGTCTATCCAGTACTTTTTGAAGCTGCAATAAGTGGCTGTTTGTTTTTAATTCATTTCCGCCACCTTTGAAGTACTTCTTAAGCACTTAGCAACGGCAGAAAATAAATGAAATTAGATATCAAACCATTTGACTGGTAGGTTATTAAAAATGCAAAACACAAAGGAACTAACCTTTATTTATGGAATGAAAATCATCCTCAAATGGGTGATATGATTAATGGTTCTGTTATAATGAAACTGTTTTTTTTTTTTTTTTTCATAAATCAAATACTACTTTTAATTTTGTTTTACACACTATTGATTGCATATCATTAATTACAATTATTGTTTTTGATAATTTACAAAGAATGATAGAAAGATTAATTTTTTTTCCAGTCTGCAATAAATTGAAACAAATAATTTGATTTTCATCTAAAAATCATGCTTGATTTTTCTGTGTAAGATTTTAACACTACTGATTTCCGACAATATTAATTATTTTCATCTGAAATGTGAAGTTGAACTTTGAAATGTGTTTCTGAATAGAAGTTATGCAGTAATGGAATAAAATGTACTAAAATTAGTTTAATTATTATAATAATTTTAAAGTTACTGCGTAAGCATATTTTTTCTTTTTTAAATGGATGGACAAACATATATCTTGCCTCTTAAAAGTTGTCTGTAATATTTTCGGTTTTACAGCTTTTTGCTTTCATATTGCTGATCAATTATGTATAATATACTTTCTGAATTGAGCTTTCAATGCTTTAAAAAGTTTTATTTTATCAAATGATTTTTCTTTTTACTTTAAAATCATTTAAAAATGTCTACTTGAATGCAGCTTAAAATATTCAGTCTGTGCAAAAGAATACTATTTCAGAAAAAAAACATTTAATTTCTATATTTTGTACTTGTTTGTTTCATGAGCTTATGCCTAATAATTTTGTGTTTTTCGTACTATTGTTTATTGAGTAAATCGAATTATTTTAATTGCTTATTAAATTTTGAATCTGTTGTTTTTCCTAGTACTTTGATTATATGCATGACGTAAAACTTTTAAAGTATGCCATTTTCAATTAAATTATCACTTCAATGTATATATGTTTTAAGTGTGTTTGGAGCGTTTTATTGAAATGAAACACATAAAAGTGTTCGTGCTTATCTTAGAAATGGAAAGAATGTAGAGTTTGGAAAATCTAGTGTTAGCAATTAACCAAATGCATACCATCTCGCATTGAAAAATGTCTGTGATTTTATCTTAAATTCTTCTTTGGAAAAAAAATAGCATCATTAACAAATGTGATACTTCAATCTGTTTGTACAAGAAAATATTATATGTTCTGTGTTAAATTGTTTTTTTAAAAAATGAATTTTCATAAAAATATGTGTATAGTGTTCATAGATTGTTCTAAGCATTGAAAGAATGTTTTACTTCCTAGTTGTTATATAATGTAAGAAATAAAAATCTCATCTCTAAGAATAATCGACTTATGTTTCTATGTGTCAGCTTGTTTCTTTCTTTTTGGCATAATTTTTAACTAATGGTTTATAATTGTGTACGCTGCTTCATACATTACAGCTAAGATTCTCATTCAACCAATGTGTCTTTTATTAAACAACAGTAAACCTCGATAACCCGAAGTCCGAGGGACAGGCTGATAAAAATATTTTGTCTTGCTTTTAGCTTTTTTTTTTTTTAAATCTATTTCATTGCTACCAATAGGTTTTCAATCAGTTCCTCAGGGAAAAAGGGACCTAAATTCTTCGAAAAAAAAAAGGACCTTGGTCTTAACTTTTAAAGATTAAATTTTGTTATGCACTGATTAATCAGTATTAATTTTCCAATTAACCTAGTGACCAATTTTACCGCTCAATCGGCTGAAAAATCATCTTATTTCAAATTACTTTTTCTCAGAACAAGTAACTCTATTGTATGAATTTTAACCGATTATTCGTCTGAAGTTTTAATAGTTGGAATTACATTTGCTTAGGACAAGAAACTTACTGAATGAATTCATTACACCAAAGCAATAGTTTTGAAATCTATCTGTAATTCCCCCCATTTGATTGAAAATATTCAAATTATTAAGGTAGGGAAGTGAACAACATATTCATATATATTTATATATATATACACTGCTCGACATTGAAAATGCAACACCAAGAAGGAGTGGTCAGAAATTGATGAAATTTGGTAAGAAGACAGAGACAGCATGGAACAATAAGTGATATTTATTTCAAAATAAATAAGCAAAATTTAGAGCGAGGACGGCGTCGGCTCAGTAAGAAGTAGGACCACCGCGGACAGCGATGCACGAAGAAACACGTCTAAGCATGGAGTCAATAAGCCTGCGGATGGTGTCCTGAGGGATGGCACTCCATTCCCTTTCAACCATTTGCCACAGTTCGTCCTCTGAACGAGGCAGTGACAGGTTCTGCAAACGGCGTCCAATCACGTCCCACACATGTTCGATTGGTGACAAGTCAGGAGAGTATGGTGGCCAGGAAAGCATCTGTACACCTCGTAGAGCATGTTGGCTGATTCGAGCACTGTGAGGCCGGGCGTTATCCTGTAGAAATATTGCATTTGGCAGACCCTGAAGGTAGGGGATTGCCACCGGCTGCAGTACATTATCTACATATCGTTGGCCGTCATAGTGCCCCGAATACGAACTAGAGGTGATACGGAATTGTATGCAATAGCGCCCCAAACCATTATGCCACGTTGTCGCGCTGTGGGGCGTTCCACAGTTACTGCCGGATTCGATCTTTCTCCACGTCGACGCTACACACGTATGCGATGACTATCGCTGGACAAACAGAAGCGGGATTCATCTGAGAACACTACGGTTTGCCATTCTGCCATCCACGTCGCTCTGGTCCGGCACCATTCCAAACGTTGGAGTCTGCGCTGTGAGGTCAATGGCAGTCTTCTTAACGGGCGCCGTGATTGCAGGCCACGTGCAACCAGTCGACGGGAAATGGTTCTGGTCGACACAGGAACATCCAGGGTACCTTGCACGTGCTGCAGAATCGACGTACAAGTGACTTGCGGGTCCGCCACAGCTTGTCGGTGAATCCGTCGATCCCAGCGGTCTGACGTCACTCTGGCTGCACCTGCACCCCTCAATGTGGCTACATTTCCTCTTTCCAACCATCTCCGACACAGCCGATGCACAATGCTTGCATCCATGCGGGTATCAGCTGCAATTTGACGTATGGACCAACCTCCCCTTCTCAGTCCGATCACCATACCCCTTGTAAAGTCGTCTATATGCTGGAAGTGTCTTCGTTTAGGACGGCGTGGCATTTCCTCCTATCACACGTATCCTTCGAGACAAAAACCAAATTTCTCCGATAATTAGTCTGGCAGAAAAACCAAAATTAACATAGCCCACTTTTCAACTTCATTCTCTTATATCTTACTTCACGTGCGTCGGAGAGCTGCGCATTTCATATCATTTGCATAACTCAGTGACGTGCGTCTACGGTAAAATTTGCATGAATTTCTGACCACTCCTTCTTGGTGTTGCATTTTCAATGTCGAGCAGTGTATATATATATATATATATACAGGGTGTCCGCGCACCTGGAAAGTCATGGAAAGTCAGGGAAAGTCATGGATTTCATATATGATCGAAATTGGTCATGGAAAGTCATGGATTTCAGCGAAAAATGTCCAAAAGTCATGGAAACTGACTGTTTATCATGGATTTTAGCGCTCAGGATAGGTGGTTATTTCTCCCGATCTCGGAAAAACAAAAAAACATCCATCGTCATTCTGCTTCGTTATTGCAAGGTTCCCGCGACTTTGAAAAGTCCTTGAATTTCATTTGGTCTTTCAAGAGATCTGGAAAGTCCTTGAAAGTTTTAAAATGTCCTTGAAAACTCCAAAGGTATTATTTTTCGTAGAAAATGTGCCGAAAAATCGGCGATCTTCGAACGTTCACGATCGTGCTCCTGCAAAAAAATTGTGTCCATCGAAAAATCGGCAATCGTCGGGATTTCGAAATCGGGAGCCGTTTTTTCAAGACGAAAATTAAAAAAAAAAAAAAAAAAAAAACATACCCGAGAAGTTTTATTTTTGCGCATAATCGGCAATCGTTAAAAGTTCGCGGTTAGGCGCCGCTTTTTCGTTTCGCTTTACTTTTAAAACAATTTAGAAATAGAATAATCAGGATTGGATTTTTATACAAAAGAATATCTTTAACAAGTTAAACATGAGCTTTTCTGAAAAATACGTTTTTGCTGGTATCTTAATGATTTTCTTTCAACAAAATTTAGATTTGTCTGGTGGATTAAAATTATTTTTCGAATTTTTTGCTTCCATGATCATTTTTTTTTAGAAATACAGGGACAGAAATACGTGTGTAATGGGTTTTGTACAACTTATTTTTTATTTATTTATTTATTTTTGGTTGACATTCTAACATTGAGCACGTGCTTCGCCGAAAATGGCGTGCCATTGTCAAGTCTTCAATCCTTTTGCATCCTGTAAATACTTCAATTATTTTGATATTCTGAAGCTATTTTTATGTTGTGCTACGTTAAATATACTCATTGTTCATTTTATTTTAATAATTTATTTATTTTTGAACTCAAATTTTAGCTCTTCCAATTTATTGGTTTCTAATAGTTTTTAAGAAAACACCGAACTTTTAAAGACAAAGTGCTTCCTTGACTTTTCATTTGTTTATTTAATTACAAAATACAGGCACGTTTTTCCTCGAGTTCGAAAAAATCGAGTAAAAGCTGTAATTTCAAAAGAAAAAAAAATCACCATTTTTTCTTGGAGGGGGAAGAGAAAAGAATAGGGGGGGGAATAGAATACATTTTGCATGCACAGACTGGCAAAATAGGGTGATCACATTATATCCTGGTCTTATTCTGAAATTATAAATTTTCTTCATTGAAAAAAAAAAAGATTTGTTGTCTGATTGTTTTTATGCTTGAACAAATAGAAAATGTTGGTGTTTACCATTTTTACCATTCCTTTGAATTTACACTTGAATAAGCCAAAGAATTGCTTCCAATCTACCTTTCCCTAAAATTTTCTTTTTCATATTGATGAAAAATATTTCACGATTTTTAGGTTTTTCATATTAAATCTGTAAAGAATCTGTACTGTTCATCAACATTTACATCACTTTTGAAATTAATCTTGATTTTTGTGCAGACCCTTTCTTAGAAGTTAATTCCTGGAAAATTTTTTAAACCTCCTTAAAAAGTACTTGAATTTTATTTTTAAGATTGTAGGGGAACCTTGTATTGGGTGCAATCTGATTAGTCTTAATAAGAGTTTCAAACAAGTTGCATTGTGTTGACCAATCAGATGAATACTCAACGTTAAAACCCGTGAGCGGCGAATTTTCCGAAACTGCATGTGCGCGGACTTTGTCCCCTGACTGACAATAGAGCATGTGATGCATTTATTCAATTTGAATTTCACACTTTCATACTTCTGCTTTGGGGGATAATAAGTTGTTTTGACTTTTAAATGTTGCTAAATCCTTGTACTCATTTTTTTGTATCAATAAATTGTTGCACATGATCTGTTTCAGATATATTTAGTTAAGTTCTTTTTTTAGCTTTGGTTAAATTTATTTGCATAGCCGAAAAAAAAAATAGTTTCGAAAAGCAAAGGTACACTGTCTTAACACCTTATATTGATATTTATGCTCTATTTTGATGTCAGCGTCAAATGAAATAGTTAAAATTGTAAGTCATGGAAAATTGTTTGCAAAAGTCATGGAAAGTCAGGGAAAGTCATGGATTTGAAAAGTCCAGGTTGAGCAGATACCCTGTATATATATATATGGAAAAAAAGAACGCCCATAAACTTTCGCTTGAACGCCGACGATAGATTGATGCTGCCTACTTCTATTATGACTTTTCCCCTAAGCACTTGTTTTTGCGACATTTCAACCAACTCAATTTCAATAGGAAGTATTTGCTCACCCCCAATGCATCTTGCCTCTGCTCTATTTAAATAACTACAACAATTTTTGAAATTCTTTCTGACGCAGGCAAGACTACATAAAGATTTACAGCGTAAAGAGAGGAGATCACATCCAGATAACTGAAGGGAATCGTTCCCACCTCCTCCTGTGCCACACACGGGCAAGCACGACCAAGGGCCGTAATAAGCGCAAAAGTGGTATCTGCAGTAGAACTCAAACTGAGATATTACTCTTTAAAGTTTTATGCTATCATGTATTTGATTCAGATGATACTTTTTCAGATTTTCCTTGAAAGAATTTCCCGCTCTCAAATGATCATAGAACTTTGTATGTACGTAAAATACGTCACGAAGAGCAATCTGATAGCGAGGCGATAACTCAATTTTGTTGAAAAGTGCAGATACGACTTTGGTGCTTAGCACGCACAGTGGTCGATTTTTCAAATCTAGCTGGACAAAAATCAAAATTTCAACATCGTTATTTTTTGGAAAAATATTTTTGTTGGCAACTGAAATATCTACAAAGCAATAAACCATGTCTAATTTAGATGGTTAGTTCTTAGAATGTTTCCTCTAAAGGATTGAAGTACACGGATTGTAATAATACATTTTGTGATGCTTTAGAAGGGAGATAAAGGACGTCGGCTACCTGTTGTGTCTGTTGTTTGAAAAGAATTGTGCTTATATATGTCATTGTGTCATCCAAGCTCGTTATTCTACTAAAGGGCCGTACATTTAATACGAATTTTAAATATATTTTAAACTGCGTGAAAAATTAATGAATTTTATACCATAACACTAAAAGTTATTGGAGCAGCAAAAAAATGCTCCACAAGTCTCCGCCCTCTAAGTCATATTTTTGTGTACCAGATATGTTGACAAATGAATGTACAAAAGATTATATCCGGATCTTGCCGGCAATATGAG
>JAXGGA010024744.1:0-11576 GCA_038373865.1 Uloborus plumipes | reverse complement strand
AAACTAAAATTTTATTAACTTTACAGTAAGACACTGTAAAAGTTATTAGTTTTGCAGTTTATTACTGTGCATTTTTCAGTTTTAAATTGCATCCTCGGCTACCAGTACCATACTGTAAGAACAGCAGTTCGTTTTTTGCAGTGTATAGAAAAGTAAAAGTTATTCGTACTAAGTTATATACATCGCCTATTTCTTCTCTCAAATTTTCCATTTAAATTTTATTGACTGCTTTAGAACTAACGTATGTGAAAATATAGTAAGATTAAATGGCATTTTTGAGTGTTGTAAAAATCTTCGAAAACATGCATTGTTTGAAAAGTGTAAAATGGCCAAAATCCGCAAATATATGCTTTATATTCGGCGTTGAAGTTAGTTTGTTCAGTTTATTAACAAAATTAACTTTGTAATTACAATTTTTTTTCATTGTTTTTGGAAACAATTAAAAGGAGGAAGTAGTTGGTAGGCATTATGAACGAGAAATTAGCTTAAGAAATAGTTTTTAAATAGCAATAAAAGGTTAAAATTTCTTTTTGATTTTAAAGACTATTTGTATAAGTTTTGTTTGCACGACAAAGGATAAAATGAAATAAATATATGCTTTCATGATTACAATACTCAAAAATTGCAGTTATTCTAAATATCGTGTTATGAAGATTAATTCTAAAGCAGCCAATAAAAATTATATTAAAAATATAGGCAGTATAGTAAGAGTTATTAGTACTAAACTGTATAAAGTATATTTCTTCCCTCAATTTTTTAATTTAAATTTTATTGACTGCTTTAGAATTAACCCATGCCTAAAGAACGGTAAGAATAAATGCAGTTTTTGAGTGCTGTAATCAAGAAAGTATATATTTGTTTTATTTCATTCTTTTAGTGAGAACTAAACTCATAGAAATAGTCATTAAAATTAAAAACAATTTCTTATTTTTTTCATTAAAGTTTTTTCGTTTTGAAATTTATCTGAGACGAAACGCTTCGCTTTAACAGTATAAACATATGACGCATTAAGAGAGAGAATAACTTACATTTACTGTTAATCTGCTCTAAATATTACAATCTCGTATACTAGAATTTAAAAGCAATTTTGAAACAATATATGAACCAATATTTAGAAAAGTGCCAATTTGAAGTTGGAGTTTTCTGAAAAAAAAATTTTTTTGCAGAAAAAAATTAATATTGGATTTTAAGTCTAAATTGGGTCTAAATGCAAGAAAATAAAAGGGGGGAGGTCAAGGAAGTTATTTACCCCCTCCTTAGATTACTCACTTTTAAGCCGTTACAGATCTGATGAATGTTACAGATCTGATGTTAACATGAGCTACATATTTGAGTTTATGCTTTCAGTCTTCGTTAACATCTCTAAATATGATATCATTTCCTTGCATTTTTAACATAGAATTAAGATAATTATATTAAAATATATATATTAGGCTAAAAAATCAAATTTCATTATGAAAAAGCATTTCTTGGAAATAAAAATGAGCGATAAGGTTTTTAGATAAAATAAATTATGAGATTACCAAATCCAAGCTAATAAAACATTTGTTTTGTTTTAAAACAACACACAACTTCAACTTTTTCAACACACAACTCTGCTGCTTGCTTTTCTTTAATTAGTTGCAGGAAATTTAATTTCTTGATCAGAAATTCAAATTTAGCATGCTAGTTATTATCTAGTTATTTAGCGAAGTTATTGAAGCACCAAAAAAAAAAAAATAAATAAATAAATAAATAAATAAATTAAAATAATAATAATTAATTAACTTAATTTCTGCAGTGTCAATTTTTCTTATTTTACTAACTTCTATTGTTAGGTCATACAAACCACAAATGAAGCAATTGTACTAAAACTCATTGCTTTTCATTTTTTAAGAACAAAAATATTCAATATATATGGCTAAAGTATGATTTTTGCTTTTTATAATTCTGAAACGTGTGAGTTAGTTCTGTAACATATTTGCTGTTTTTCAATGTTACCGCTCTGACTGTTACCGATCTGACAAACTGACAAAGTTTTTTTTTTATTTCCGAGTCGATCGCACTAAACCAAAATCAAACACGTGGTTTTTTCACTTGTAACAAAGGACTATACTTATATATAAAATAATTTTTAAAATAATAAAAACTGCGCATTTTAGAGCGTGTTACCGATCTGATGACTCAAATGACACACATTTTATAAAATCACTTTAAAAAATCTTACCTACAATTTTAGATGCAGAAATGCAAATTTTTAATTACGATTCGATAAAACTTTCCACCAGGTACTCAGTATCACGTGGTATAGGTGCAGGAAATGATTTTGGGAGCCTAAACATAGATCGGAAGTTATTGTTACCACTCTGACGGCGGAACTTGGGACACGCTTATTTCGCATCGGCTAGAAAATCAGAAATCGATTAAAACAAAAATGAAGTAAAATATTAACAAAGGGGTAAAAATAGAATCGTTTTTTGTGCAAGTGCGTTTTTTTTGGGAAGTTAGAAAGTGCGCATGACCTGTTTGCATGCTAAGCTTTGCTACTTGGGACACGTTACCGATCTGATTTTTGATGTATAAACACAATATTTTCTGATGAAAAAAAAAATATTTTTTTCTGATGTTATTAGATGAAATGAAAGAGAAACTTATCTTCTTTCTGGGAAAAATTATTTTTAAAACTAGTTATTGAAATACTGGTGAAAATTCACTTGGGACTCAAATTGGCACTTTTCTAAATATTAGCTCATATATAGTGAGTGGGTAAAACGCTTTTAACCTGATGACTTGAATCAAAGAATGTTCATATAGCCTGCATAATTTGAAAAGTTTAAAGTGCCTGAACCTGGGCCTTCGGTAAATTTTAATCCAGTGCTTTGGCCACTGAGCCAAAAGGCCTCATTGAGGGGTAAAGTTGGGTTTTGTGTTCGCTAAGTACCCCACAAAAGTTTAAAATGCCCATTATCGAAGCAAATACTCGCTGAAGTTCCGGCTTGAAATTTGCTTATTAAATTTATTAACAAAATTAATATAGAAAAGCACCGATTAATCGGCCACTTTGTCGATTATTTGTAATCGGCAAAATCGTGCCGATTAATCTGTGGTAAAAATATTTTTAAGTTGTATTTTTTATAATATACCTTCTCTGAGACATTATTAATGAATAATTTTATTAACAGTAATAATAATCCTCTCAGTTGATATAAAGTTTTTAATAAATTAATTTTCCAATTTTGAATAGATATTCACGTAGCCAATGTTGTAAGATTTTTCATGTGTCGATACTTTTCACCTTAGCGTAGTGCTTTTAGATTATCTCTAATTTTCCCAATGAATGAAAGTCTTGTATGAAATGGCTACTAATAATTGAAAAATTTAAATTAAAAGCACTCATCAATTAGAATTCTCACCACAACCACCCCTAGTTTCTTGTTTTCAATTTTCATATCTAGTTAACATAATTAACAATGCGTTAATGTAATATTATTGACAATAATAGGAAAATTAGTTCTAAGAAATTTGATAAAATTTTGAAGTTATTTTGGAAAATTGGAAAATGAAAAAAAAAAAAAAATCTTCTCTCCGAAATATATTATTTTTAAAATCGGAATTGTTGCAGAAAAACACAGTGATGGTGAAATTTTGTTGTGTTAAAAACAATCATCATTATCATAAATCGGCTCAGTCGATTAATTGGTAATCGGTAATCGGCAATTTGCTTATCGGTGCATCCCTAACTATAATTACGATTATTCTTCACTGTGATTGGCAACAACTTAAATAGTGGACGTGATGACTTTTTACTATTTTGCATTGCTTTTGGCAACAATTAGAAAGCGGAAGTAAAACGCAGGCACTATGACAACGAAAGTAACTTAAGAAATAGTCTTTAAAGAAAATCAATTCATACCACTGGTGCTGGAGTAAGAATAATAAATTTCAGTTTTTAATTAAGTGTACTGCTGCATTGTTTTAAAATACAGTACTGATTTTTATTTGCCGAGTGAGTTATCACGCATAGAATTAGACATTTGTTCACTTCTTTAGTATAAAACAATTATTTTCATATTTATAAGTTTCACAGTCTCTTGAACCAATTTCCTGTGAAATATTTTGGATGAATTTGTGTTATCGAATATTTGTAACCTGAGCAGTTTTGCATGAAGCTGCTCCACCCCTTCCCCCCCAGTTCTTTCAAAATCTTACTCAACTTACCTCTAAATTTTGATGTTGATGACGGTACAGAACATAGTTAAGTTATCCGAACACGTCAAGGAGCATATTTTTAACAATGCTTAGAAACATTTTAATTGCACTTTGATGTGGTTATAATAAAAATTTATAATTCATTGGGATTAAAAAAAATACTTCCATAAGTTTATTAAAAATGTAATTATTCGTAATTTTGTAAGATCTTTTTTAATTACCATAATGCTACAAAGTATTTTTTTAAAAACTTATTAGAATAAAATTAAATAACTTAACAGCTCCCACTTGAAGAAAATAACCAAAACAATGAGGACGTGTGGAAAAATTTTTAAAGCTCAACAAAGCTATTGTAATATTTTCCTCAATTTAATTACTAAGTCGATATTTTATGAGTAGTCCATAAAGTAATCGAATATAGCCATTATCATTATCCTTGCAGTATATCCGCACCTGAAGATTAGCATACAAAAAAAACACAAACCTGAAAGTTATTATACAAGGAAATTAATTTACCAATTGATCTTTTAAAAAATGTAAAGTTAGTTTAAAATATTTTTTTTTATTGCTTTACATGATACACGAATCGAAAGTTTCAGTTTAAACTTCAATGAGCTGAGGGGTATGGAAAACATACTAAATTTGTTCCTTAATTTAAAATGAAAGAAAAATACCTTTACTAAAAAATAAAATTTAAAAAAAAATTCTGTAATTTGAAATTTAAAGAAACATTTTTTAAAATTATTTATTTTCCTTTGAAAATGAAAAGTTTATTTGAAATATTTCTTATTGTTTTACAAGGAATATAAATCGAAAGTTTCAGATCAAACTTAGATGAACTTAGATGTATGGAAAACGTATCAGATTTGTATATTGATTAAAAGAAAAAGAAACATTTTACGGAAAAATATGATTTTTTTTGAATTTGTAATGTTAAATGTAAAGTTACGTTTTTCTAAATTTTAATTTTTTCAATATATATTTTCCTGAGATAAATGAAAAGCGAAATATGTTAGAATGAGCTCCATAACGAGGAGCAGGGGTTACCGTACTGTTATTAATGAGGGTTTATCCATAACCTTTGACCATTGTATTTTCTTCCCACTTGAGTAAAGCTTCAGAAAAACCCAGGAAAATAAGAATGGATAGGCCCGTCATTTAGGAAGGCAGGGGGGGGGTCATTTGCCCCCCCCCCCGACTTTGAGAAATCAATGTATTTACATATAAGTGGGCGTGGTTTTTGTTGTTTTCTAGTGAAATTGTATTGTGTTTTTACCCTTCGCCCCCCCCCTGGAAAAACTTGAAATGACTTCCATGGGGGCAGGGGAGGTCAATTGCCCCCCCCCTGGCTTTGAGAAATCAATGTATTTACATATAAGTGGGCGTGGTTTTTGTTGTTTTCTAGTGAAATTGTATTGTGTTTTTACCCTTCGCCCCCCCCCTGGAAAAACTTGAAATGACTTCCATGGGGGCAGGGGAGGTCAATTGCCCCCCCCCCCTGGCTTTGAGAAATCAATGTATTTACATATAAGTGGGCGTGGTTTTTAATGTTTTCCGACATAATTGTATTGTATTTGGACCCTTTGCCCCCCCCCCCCTGGAAAAACTTGAAATGACGTCCCTGATTTTCCCCCTCTCTTCGCTCGAAATTTTTACATAGTGGATGAATTTCCTCCATAACACCAAATTTTGCTACCTATACGAAAATAAATAAATAAATCAGCAACAAAAAACTTAAATTAGTATCTAACAAATTAAAAGTTTCAGCAATCAAGCATGGTAGTTCAGCAATATTTGGGTATGTCATGGTAGTGCAGCAGTTTTTATGAAGTGGTGATTGTATCTATGCGGTAAACCAGGGCCGTACTGCTGTTTGGAGAGGGTTTTACCAACACATTTCTCGTGAAATATATATGATGGATAACATTTTTGCTTTCATGTTCTATTCTCTATTGCTTTTTGTTACAGTGCATATTTAAAGGGGACTAACATGAAAAATATAAAATAATAACATATCTTCCTAATGAAGGATAAAATTCTAATGCGCACAACTCATCTTTGCCGCAGTTCGAATGGTGTATTGTTGTGCATGAAACTATGCTTGCAAAAACTACAATAAAGATAAATAAATTAATTTGTACTGTCAGTCAATGATGATAATTTGATTTTTTGAATGAAATTGAAAAGTAAATAAGAAAACTAAAAATAAAATAGTAACAATATTTTTCAGCTAAAAGGGCATTAAAAAGCATTTCTTGGAACAGATTTGAAAAATTTCGGAGTGGGTTTAAACCCTAAAAACCCACCCCTTAAATACGGCCTTGGCGGTAACCATTTATTGTTTTCGCAATTTTGGGTAATGCATGTGTATTAAAAAATTAGATACTATTTTCTTTTCTTTAGTTAGCCCTTATTTCAGAAAAGGAAAAAAAAAATGAGCGCTTAAGACAGAATCAATGCATTATTGAACAATTTGTGTCCATTTGGTGCTGACTTGAAATAAGAATGAAATTATTGGCAAAATTACATGCAATTTATTTTGCTAATCAATGTTGCTTTCATTTGAGAATCTGCTTCATCCTATGAATCATTCAAAAGCGAAACTACATTTTTTCCCGGGGATTATGGCACCCGACCTTAACATTGTTTTAGTTCTTACAATCTTCCATTCAATAAGTTTGCATTACTGAGCATAGTAAAACCTCTTCGAGTGGCCACCTCTACTAAGCAGCCACCCCTCTTAACAGACAATTTTTCGTTACACGGATTTTTCGCCCCATAGACCTAATGTTAATATCCCCCCTCCCCTGCAGCAGTCACCCAACCCCTCTGAACAGCAGCCAAATGGGTTCATCAGTTCAATTTTTCAAAAAAATATTCGCTTCCTGTTTCTGATCTTCATCCTTTCGGCTCAAGATCAGCTTAGAGGAGGCTTATTGACTGTTAACGGATTGTGATAATTTTGGAGCAAATATTCTATTAACGTTTGTTCAAATTTTGGTCAGTAATATGAATGGCAACAAACTCTTAGAATGTTTTTATAAATCTCAAGTATCTCAAGGAAGGTTTTATAATAAAACATCAAATAAAACACCATTTTCCCTTTAAAAAAGTATCAAGCTTCATTTCAAATAAAAAATAAGGAGTTAGATTTGCTTACATATTAAGCATTATCTCGCAATTGTAATGAAAACCCTTTAAAGCGGGGAAAATTTAAGGAATGAAGGGTTGGCCGATTGAAGAGGTTTTACTGCACTTTAAAAACTGAATGTTGTTTATACAGTACAATACTGCTAATTTTGTAGTAATAAACTAAAAATTTCTAAATTTATAGAAATAAACTATAAAATTGCTAATTTTACAGTAATAAACTGTAAAATTACTGACTTTACAGTAATAAACTGCAAAATTGCTCATTTTACAGTTTATTACCATGCAATTTACAGTTTTAAACTGGAACCTCTGCTGCCAGTATTATACTGTTGTTTTTATAGTATAATACAGCTAAATTTTACGGCAATAAACTGCAAAATTTTAAAATTTACACTAGGAAATTAAAATTGCTAGTTTTACAGTTCATTGCTGTGCATTTTACCGTTGGAACCTCGGCTGCCGCTGCCAGTATTATACTGTAAAAACAGCAGTTCATTTTTTGCAGTGCCAAGACCAAATGTTGATATCCCCCCCCCCCCCCAGTAGCAGCCACCCAGCCTCTCTGAACGGCAGTCAAAGGGGTTCATCAGTTTAATTTTTCAAAAAGATATGTTCGCTTTCTGCTTCTAATCTTCAGACTTTCGGCTCAAGATTAGCTTAGGCATAGACGGCTCGTACAGGGAGGGAGGGGGGGGGGGCGACTGTCCCCTCGCTTCCAAAAGTGAAGGGACCTTGCCCCCTCACTTTTCACGGTTAAGAAGGTATAGTCGAGTGAAAAAGTTTTTTTTACTCAGTGGATTGATTTATTTCACCAAAGTAAAAGCTGAAAATTCCATAAACAAGCTAAAATTCCAACTTTTTTTCATGCTATTTCATTAGAATGGAATTTTTAATGGTAAGGATGAATGTCTGTGTGCGAATGTCTATGTGAGAATGGGTATATGTCCACTCCATACATGCAGTGGTTGCCGTATTCCGCATGTTTTAGAGATCATTTAATCGGTAATATTAAAATACATTAATGTAGCCAAATTTGACAAAAAAAAAAGAAAGAAAAGAAAAAACTGCTTTTTACCCTTCCCCTCCACAATTTTTCTGAACCCCACTATTTTGATACACCAGCCGCCTATGAGCTTAGAGGAGGGCTTATTGGCTGTTTACGGGTTGTGATAGTTTTGGAGCAAAAATTCCATTGACGTTCTGTTCATATTTTGGTCAGGAATCTGAATGGCAATAAACTCGAAGCGTTTTATGAATCTCAAGCAGCTCAAGGAAAGTTTTCAAATAAACATGAAATGAAATACAATTTTCCTTTTAGAAAAGTATCAAGCTTCATTTAAAATAAAAAATAGGTGCTAGATTTGCTTACATATTAAGTATTGTAGAAATTATCTTGCAATTGTAATGAAAACCCTTTAAAGAGATTAAAATTTCATGGAATGGAGGATTAGCTGTTTGGAGAGGTTTTACTGTAACCATCATTTTTTAATTTATGTTACCCACATAGCAAAAAATGAACTGTTGTTTTTACAGTAAAATACTGGCAGCCGGGGTTCCTAATTAAAGCTAAAATGCACAGTAATAAGCTTTTAAACTGTAACTCTTTGCTGTAAAGTTAGAATTTCACAGTTTATTGCCGTAAAATTTAGCTGTAAAAACAACAGTATAATACTTGCAGCAGAAGTTCCCGTTTAAAACTGTAAAATGCACTGTAATAAGCCTTAAAATTAGCAATTTTACAGTTTAGTACTGTAAAATGAGCAATTTGTCAGTTTATTACTGCAAAATTAGTAATTTTTACAGTTTATTACCATAAAATTAGCTGCATTATACTGTAAAAACAATATTCATTTTTTACAGTGTACATATATCAAAATCAGATCAATCCATTTTTAATTTTCATTAGCAAAAAAAAAAAAAAAATCATGCTCTGCCGACTTAATTTTACCAAAGGAATTGATTTTGTGTGATTAATCTTTGGTGTATGATTTGAATTTTGTGTTCTTTTTTAAGTAACAGCATCTTTGAGCTATTTATGGACAAAAATGATTCGAATTGAGCCTGTTTTGAAGTAAACTGGTCTTATTTCATTTCAATTATGTAATTTCCCATTCATTCCAATTAAGTTCATGCGGTTTCTCCGTTTTATACCATATAGTAGCCAGTATAATTATAAAAAACGTAAGTTGATTTATTGCTGTATCATAATAACGCTGTTGATATATTTCCCGTTCGTGTTCACTGGTGATATGGTAAAAAGTTGAACTTAGTTGGTTTTGAAGTAGAGTGTAGTTTTGGCTTTTCGGGGGCCTGATTGAAAGTGATTCCTTTCCAAATCGCTTTCAGGCGAAATAGTATCGTCAAAGAGGTATCAAATTATGAAAAAAAAAAAAAAACTTTCGAAAATTTACACTGAAAAAATGAACTGTTGTTTTTACAGAATAAAACTGGCAACCGAGGTTCCAATTTAAAACTGTAAAATGCATAGCAATAAACTGTACAACTAGCAAGTTTACAGTTTCTTACTGTAAAGTTAAGAAATTTTACAGTTTATTGCCGTAAAATTTAGCTCCATTATATTATGAAAACAGCGGTATAATACTGGCAGCAGAGGTTCCAGTTTAAAACTGTAAAATGCACGGTAACAGACTGCAAAATTAGCAATTTTACAGTTTATTTCTGTAAAATTAGCAGTTTTACAGTTTAGTACTGTAAAAGTAGAAATGTTACAGTTTATTACTGTAAAATTTGTTAACATTAACACATTTGTAAAATTACTGTTTACAATGTATTACTATAAAGTTAGCTGTATTTAACTGTAAAAACAACATTCATTTTTTAGTGTGGAGATTGAATTGGTATTGACATTAAACTCTTCAAATTTAAGAATTGGTAAAAGAGCCTTATTTCTTAACAGGAAAAGTAGGTAATTGCCAAGAGCGACGATTTTTAATGGCGACAAACTTTAATTTTTACAATTTTATTTTCCATTCTTCAAAATCCAGTAAATTTGAAGTTTCTGTAAAGCCATCTTTATTATTAAATAATATTTATTTTCAGTAATCTTTTAAAAAAGAGATAATATTGTGAAGTGACCCACAGAATAAACAATCCTAGAATCAAGGGCGAATGTATATTCTGGTTTTGGAAAAGATCATTTTAAGTTAAGTGAGGAATCAAAGGTGCAATTATTAATATGAACAACTTTATTGGCAAAGAATTTTTATGTTAGAAACTCAACTGACAGCGGAATTTTCGATATTAACAACTCAATTGGCATTTCATTTCACACTCCAGGGTCCCCCGTACCTACCACAGCTTCGTGGTTTAACCGGGATAGGGCCCTGTAGAGCGCTCTGTTCTTAATTTTGAACCAGAATCAAGAATCCCAAATCAATTTGAACCCATTAATCAAGACGGTGGATCTTTGATCGGCTGGGATCGAACCCGGGTCCCTCCGGACACGAGTCCGATGCCTTACCGATCGGGCCACCACGGCCCAACTCAATTGGCAACATAATATTTAATTTTAGCTACTCAATTGACAACGGAAGTTTTAATATTAGCAGCTAAGTAGACAACGAAATTTTAAAGGTTAGCAACTCAATTGACTACAGAGTTTTTCGTGTTAGCAACATTGACAACGGAATGTTTGATATTAGCCACTCAATTGAGAACTAAATTTATCAAACTAGCAACTCGAATGGCAGCTGAATTTCTAATATTTTCACTTCAATTGGCAGCAGAATTTTTGATTTTTAGCAATTCAGTTAGAAACAAAATTTTGATATTAGCAACTCAATTGGCAACTTATTTTTGGATATTAGCAGATCAGTTGACCAGGTAATTTTTGATATTAGCAACTCAAATAACCACAAAATTTTTAGTATTAGTCAATTGCCAACGGAATTTTTGATATCAGCAACTCAATTTGCAGTAAACTCTTTGATGCTAGCAACTGTATAGTTAGCATAATTTTTATTTTAAAAAATCAGTTGGAAACAGATTTTTTAACGTTTGTTATTTAATTGACGATGAAATTTTTGATACTAAAAAGTCAATTGACAACGGAAGGTCAACTCAATTAACAATAAAACGTTTAGAACTTGCAAATCCATAGACGGTGCAATTTTCAATATTAGCAACAGAATTTTTGATATTAGTAACTTTATTGACAGCGGAATGTTGGATATTGGCAATTCCATTGACAACGGAATTTTTATACTAGACCTTTC
>JAXGGA010024743.1:5000-11576 GCA_038373865.1 Uloborus plumipes | reverse complement strand
GCCTATAAAGGCTCTTGTGCCATAAAACCCAAAACAACCAACCAACCAACCTGGCTCCAGTACATAATCAAGCACTGCGCATCTGCACAGGGGCGTTCCGAACCTCGCCAATATTTAGTTTGCACATTTTAGCACATGAACCTTCTCTTCACAACAGACGTCTAAAGCTTTCTCTAAATTTTTATTTCAAAATTAAACCAAATAAAAATCACCCTTTGCATTTATATATCTTCCATCCTTCAAATACTGACTTATTTCTGCGTCGTCCATCGGTCGTCCCAACATATGGGATCCGAATGCGACAGGCACTCAACAACCTACAGATTCCTGATTTTGATTTACCCGACACAGTAGCCCCCCCGTTGTCCGTTTACCTTGTCGTGGTGGGGGGGCTTGCGGTGTGGTGTGTTCGGGGCGAGCTCTTGGCGGAGTAGTGACCCCCAGTTGCTCAAACCGAAGTTCGGCGGGTAGGGATTTTTTCTCCCTCCTTCCCTCATCACACTTACATGCTTCTTGAAACATCAATCAGAGAAACATTTCTGAAACGTAAACATCTTGTGAGCGTATTCTTTGACATTGAAAAGGCATATGACCGTACTTGGAGATATGGGATCCTCAAAACTCTGCACGAGTATGGGTTGCGAGGTAACCTACCTATATTTATCTCCAATTTTCTTAAATACCGAACCTTTCGTGTACGCGTCAAGTCAATTCTGTCTGACACCTTCATCCAAGAAGAAGGTGTACCCCAGGGAAGTGTGCTGAGCGTAACTCTTTTCGTAATTGCAATCAATAGCTTAATTGAACAACTGCCCCCTGCTGTCAAAGGTACTATGTTCGTGGATGATTTTCAAATCTCTTTCTCGTCGACGAACATGAGTATCATTGAAAGACAGCTTCAGATAGCTATTAATAAAATCTCTCAATGGGCGGAGGAAAATGGTTTTTCTTTCTCTGCTCAAAAAACCTTTTGCATACATTTCTGTCGTAAGAGAGGGCTTCATCTTGACCCAAACTTACTGCCCAATAATCAACCGATAGCTGTTAAGGATCAAGGAAAATTTCTTGGTCTCACTCTTGATAACAAACTGAAATTAATACCTCACATACAAGATCTAAAAAGGAAATGTTCGCTAAAATTAAACATTCTTAGGGTCTTGGCTAACACTTCATGGGGTGCCGATACAGAGTCCATGTTAAAAATTTACAGGGCTCTAATACGCTCAAAACTCGATTACGGATGTCAAATTTACGGCTCCGCCGCCAAAAGTTATCTTAAAGCACTGGATCCAGTTCATAATCAGGCCTTGCGCATTTGCACAGGCGCCTTCAGAACCTCACCTGTTAATAGCCTATATATATTAGCACACGAACCTTCACTAAACAATAGAAGACTTAAACTTTCTCTAAATTTTTACTTCAAAATCAAACCAAATACGAGCCATCCGTTGCGTTTACATATTTTCCACCCGTCGAATACTGATTTGTTTTTGCGTCGTCCTTCGGTCACACCAACATTTGGGTACAGCAGAACCTATTGAACCTTGGAACAAAAATAACATTTCTTTTCTTTATGATTTCTGTAACTTTCAAAAAGATACTACTGCAGACTTGGTATACCAGCAGATCTACTATGAGGTAAAACAAAAATATTCTTCATATTACGAAATCTTTACCGACGGATCTAAGACAAATGATCACGTTGGCTTCGCAGCAGTAATTGATGGTAATACTGTCTCACAACAACTACATAATTCTTGCTCAGTCTTCACTTCTGAAAGCAAAGCCATCGCCACCTCTCTCCAAACAATAGCCCAATCAAATAAAAAAAAGTGGATTCTTTACACAGACTCGAAAAGTTCGTTGGATGCCCTTTCAAACTGTAACAACAATAGCCACCCTTTTGTGATCCAATCTTTTCAATCATACCATAGGCTAAAACAAAATAACTTCGAAATTTTCTTCTGTTGGATACCTAGTCATGTAGGCATTGCTGGAAATGAGGCAGCCGATACAGCTGCTAAGGCCGCAAGTGCCCATTGCGAAGACCTTGTTCCTTACGAAGATATAAAAAATTCCATTGCGGGCAGTATATACAACTCTTGGCAGCGTGACTGGGATGGAGAGGTGCAAAACAAATTGCACTCTATCCAGCCCTTCACAAAAGGTTTCAAATCCCTTAATATTACGCGAAGGAAACAGGTCGTCATAGCCCGTCTTCGCATCGGCCATACAAGGTTTACACACAAATACCTACTTTGCGGCGAACCAGCGCCTATATGTATTAACTGCAATGAAAATCAGTCAGTGTTCCACATTTTATATAACTGCCCAAATTTTAATCGTATACGTTTTAAACATTTTAATAATTTTTATCCATCTTTGACGGACTTGCTTGGGGATATACCCCATCCTAATTTGTTTCCCTATTTAAATGAAATCGGTTTGATATCTCTGATTTAGTGGTTTTATCTTCGTCTTGAGTGTTTTGTCTTTGGTTTACATTATGTTCCTGATTTTACCAAACAATTTTAGTCCTTTCTAACTCCTGATTAGTTAGAATTTTAAACTTCATTAATGTGTCGCTTGACAGAGCTTGCTTCCATCCCACTATTTAAAATTTTAAACTTTGTTCGTGTCTTGTTCCGAAGTGTTTTTAAAATTTTAGAAGTTTTATCTCCATTGTATTTTAAATTATTTTAGTTCTAACATCTATTCATTTTTTAAATAAATCATTGTTTGGCGCAGTATAGCCTAATAAGGCTCTTGCGCCAATAAACACAATATAACCAACCAACCAACCAACCAACATTTGGGATCCGAATGAGACAGGCACTCACTTACCTGCAGATGTCGGATTATGATACTTACAACACACCAGAAACCATTGAACCGTGGAACGAATTAAACTTTTCTGTTCTTCATGACTTTGTTAAATACCCAAAAGACACCACAGCAAATTCAGTATTTCAACAAATCTATTATGAAGTGAAACAACAATATTCAGGGTATCATGAAATTTTTACCGACGGATCGAAAACCAACGATCACGTCGGCTTCGCAGCAGTAATTAACGGCCATATTATCTCACAACAATTAAATACTTCTTGCTCTGTTTTCACTTCCGAAATAAAAGCCATTTTCACAGCCTTGCAATCAATAGCAGAAACAAACCACAAAAAGTGGATAATATACACTGACTCAAAAAGTTCATTAGATGCGATTACAAACTGCAACAACAATAGTCATCCTTTAGTCATCCAATCTTTTCTCTTGTACCATAGTTTAAAGCGAAATAATTATGAAATTTTTTTATCTTGGATTCCTGGTCATGTAGGAATAGCTGGCAATGAGACAGCCGATGCAGCTGCCAAGTCTGCAAGTGCCCATGTTGAAGATCTAGTACCCTTCGAAGACCTTAAAAATTGCATTGCAGACAGCCTAAACAACTCTTGGCAGCGTGACTGGAATGGAGATACGCAGAACAAATTGCGTTCCTTCCAGCCATATACAAAAGGATTTAAATTCTTAAATATTAATCGAAGGGAACAAGTTATAATATCTCGACTTCGCATCGGCCACACCAGGTACACTCATAAACACCTTCTTTGCCACGAACCAGCTCCAATATGTAATAACTGTAATGTCATTCAGACAGTGTTGCATATTTTATGCAACTGCCCAAATTTTAAACATATACGTTTTAAATATTTTAATAATTTTTATCCATCTTTGACGGAGTTACTAGGGGACACACCCCACTCCAATTTGTTCCCTTTTCTTTATGAGATTGGTTTTATGTCTTTAATATAGTAATTTTATCCTTATCCTATTGTTTGTGTTTAGATTTGTGTTGTTAGATTTCTGGTTTTACCTAAAGTTTTTAACTTCGTATAAATGTGTGTATTGATAACGTTTTAAAATTTTTACAACTTTTATAGGTGCTGTACTTTTAGGTTGCTATCTGTTTCCCACAGCATTGTTTGGCGCAGCATAGCCTATGAAGGCTCTTGTGCCAAAAAACCTAAAGTAACCAACCAACCAACCTTCTTTGCCGCGAACCTACTCCTACATGCAATAGATGCAATGTTAATCAGACAGTGTTACATATTTTATGTAACTGCCCAAATTTTAATCATACTCGTTTAAAATATTTTAAGACTTTTTATCCATCTATGACGGAGTTGTTAGGGGACACACTCCATCCTAATTTGTTCTCTTTCCTTCATGAAATTGGTTTTATGTCTCTAATTTAGTGTTTTTATCCTTGTGTCATCTTTGTTTTTATGGTTTTACTTAAAATTACTAGACAGATTATGTTTAACAATTTTAAACTTTATGTTAGTGCCAGTTTTGGAAATGTTTTTAAATCTATCTTAGTTTTACGACAGAAGTATTTTCGGAAATTTTAGCTTTATCATCTGTTAATTGTTTAAAATTTTATAACAGCGTATGGCGCAGCATAGCCTACTAAGGCTCTTGCGCCAAAAAACCTCATATAACCAACCAACCAACCAACCCGACACAGTAGAACCCATTGAACCTTGGAACAAAGGTAACATAACTTTTCTTCATGATTTCTATACCTTTCAAAAAGATACAACAACAGATTCGGTATACCAACAGATCTACTATGAGGTAAAACAAAAATATTCTTCATATAACGAAATCTTTACCGACGGATCTAAGACAAATGATCACGTTGGCTTCGCAGCAGTAATTGATGGTTATACTATCTCACAACAACTACATAATTCCTGTTCAGTCTTCACTTCTGAAAGCAAAGCCATAGCCACCTCTCTCCAAACAATAGCCAAATCAAATAAAAAAAAAGTGGATTATTTACACAGACTCGAAAAGCTCGTTGGATGCCCTTTCAAACTGTAACAACAATAGCCACCCTTTTGTCATTCAATCATTTCAATCATACCATAGGCTAAAACAAAATGACTTCGAAATTTTCTTCTGTTGGATACCCAGTCATGTAGGCATTGCTGGCAATGAGGCAGCCGATACAGCTGCTAAGGCCGCAAGTGGCGAGTGCGAAGACCTTGTCCCTTACGAAGATGTAAAAAAATCCATTACGGGCAGCATGAATGGAATGTAGAAGTACAAAACAAACTAAACTCTATCCAGCCCTTCACAAAAGGTTTCAAATCCTTAAATATTAAACGAAGGGACCAAGTCGTCATAGCCCGTTTTCGCATCGGCCATACAAGGTTTACACACAAACACCTTCTTTGCCGTGAACCAGCGCCTAAATGTATTATTTGCAATGTCAACCAGACAGTGTTTCTTATTCTGTGTAACTGCCCAAATTTTAAACAAACTCGTTTTAAACATTTTAATAATTTTTATCCTTCTTTGACGGAATTACTTGGGGATAAACCCCATCCTAATTTGTTCCCCTTTTTACATGAAATTGGTTTTATATCTCTAATTTAGTGGTTTTATCTTTGTCTTGCGTGTTTTATCTTTGTTTTAGTTGTCTGTTTCTGTTTTCACTTAAAAATATCAGTCCTTTCTTTTTATGATGTTTTACTAAGATTTTAAACACCATTGTATATCTGTTTTAAAAATGGTTTTAAATTTTTATATGCTTTATGGGTTATCATCGTTTGGTGCAGTATAGCCAGTGAAGGCTCTTGTGCCAGTAAACCCGAAGTAACCAACCAACCAACGAACCCGCATCCTCCCGCCCCGTATACGTATGTCGCGCGGGTCCACGTGGGAATCGAACCCGCACCCTCCCGCCCCGTATACGTATGTCGCGCGGGTCCACGTGGGAATCGAACCCGCACCCTCCCGACCCGAAAAATAATTTAGCGTGGATCCACGTGGGAATCGAACCCGCAGCCTCCCGCCCCGTATACGTATGTCGCGCGTGTGCACGTGGGAATCGAGCCCGCACCCTCCCGCCCCGTATACGTTTGTCGCGCGGGTCCATGTGGGAATCGAACCCGCACCCTCCCGCCCCGAAAAATTATTTAGCGTGGATCCACGTGGGAATCGAACCCGCACCCTCCCGCCCCGTATAGTTATGTCGCGCGTGTCCGCGTGGGAATCAAACACGCACCCTCCCGCCCCGTATACTTATGTCGCGCGGGTCCACGTGGGAATCGAACCCGCACCCTCCCGCCCCGAAAAATTATTTAGCTCGGGTCCACCTAGGAATCAAACCCGCAGCCTCCTGCCCCGTATACTTCTGTCGCGCGGGTCCACGCGGGAATCGAACCTGCACCCTACCGCCCCGTATACTTATGTCGCGCGTGTCCACGTGGGAATCGAACCCGCGCCCTCCTGCCCCGTATACTTATGTCGCGCGGGTCTACGTGGGAATCGAACCCGCACCCTCCCGCCCCGAAAAATTATTTAGCTCGGGTCCACCTGGGAATCGAACCCGCAGCCTCCCTCCCCGTATACTTATGTCGCGCGTGTCCACGTGGGAATCGAACCCGCGCCCTCCTGCCCCGTATACTTATGTCGCGCGGGTCTACGTGGGAATAGAACCCGCACCCTCCCGCCCCGTAAAATTATTTAGCTCGGGTCCACGTGGGAATCGAACCCGCACCCTCC